>JABFFE010000544.1:0-18139 GCA_013623625.1 Fusarium setosum | reverse complement strand
GCTCCACCGTCCGCACCATCGAGACCGAGATCACCGTCCCTGAGGTCGGCTTCACCTCTGGTCCCGCTGGCAACGGCCCCATCCCTGCCCTCAACGGTGGTGCCTCCGGTGACGCAAGGCTCAGTGACGGTGGTGGCAACAACAATGGTGGTGTAGTGAGCAGAGGTGATGATGGTAGTACCAGTGACGGTGATGTGCTCAGTGACAGAGTCAGCACCGGTGGCAATGGCGGGGTTCTTCGAGACGTAGCCAGCGCAGATACCCTGGAAGAAGGAAACGGCCTCGGCAACAATGTCGTCAGTGTCGGCGTGGGCGTACAGGCACTGGAAGACGTTGTCAACGAACTTCTGGTTGGGGCAGTAGCAGGCGGCGTCAGTGTTGTCCTTGCAGTCCTCAAGGTAGTCAAGGAAGGTGTTCAAGCAGCTAGGGACAACAGTGGGAACGTTGTAGCCGTCCTTAGGAGCCTGAGGCTTCTCATCGCTGCCCTTGGAGCCGGTAGGCTTGGGGTTGCTGCCCTTCTGGGTCTGGGTCTCAGTGACGGGGCAGACAGTGGTGGAAACGGCAACAGTCTCAGTGACAACAGCGGGAACACCCTGGGTGTTGGTGATGGTCTTGATGTTGGTGCTGTAGACAGTGGAAGTGCTGTCGTAGGTGGTGACAACGGTGGTGTCCTCAGAAGGAACATCGGTCGTCTCCTCGGGCTTGGAGCCGCTGTCAGTCTTGTCTCCTCCAGCGGGCTGAGTCTTTCCGGGCTTGCCACCAGTGCGAGTCTCAGTGACAGGGCAGATGGTGGTGGAAATAGCGACGGTCTCAGTGACAACGGCAGGAGTACCGGCAGTGACGGGGCAGTTGGTGACCTCAGGTCCGCAAGAGGTGATGGTCTTGATCTGAGTAGTGTAGACGGTCGAGGTGCTGTCGTAGGTGGTGGTGACAACTTCCTCAGTGGTCTGCTGCTCACCCTCGGGGACGGTAGTAGTGCCAGCAGGGGACTCAACATCGGTGGTCTTGTCACCGCCCTGAGGAACGGTCTGGGTCTTGTCGCCGCCCTGGGGAACGGTCTGGGTCTTGCCACCCTCAGCAGGAACGGTCTCCTCTCCGCCAGAAGGAACAGAGGTAGTCTCAGCAGGGGACTCAACACCAGTAGTCTTGTCATTACCACCGTGGGGGACAGTCTTGGTCTTGTCGTTTCCACCCTCAGGCTGAGTAGCAGGGCCAGTGGGGGCGGGACCAGTCTCAACACGGGTCTCAGTCACGGGACAGACAGTGGTGGTCAGGGGAACGGTCTCAGTGACGACAACGGGAGTTCCCTGAGTAGCAGGGCAGTTGGTAACCTCAGGGCCGCAAGAGGTGATGGTGGTGATCTGTGTGGTGTAGATGGTGGAGGTGCTGTCGTAGCTGGTGATGATTGTGGTCTCTTCTCCAGCGGGAACAGTGTTGGTCTCCTCTCCAACAGGGACAGAGGTAGTCTCCTCACCAGCAGGAACCGAAGTGGTCTGCTCGCCAGCGGGGTAGGTCTGAGTGTTGCCTCCAGGGATGGTCTGGGTCTCCTCACCGCCAGGGAAGGTCTTGGTGTTGTCACCGCCGGGGATGGTCTGAGTCTCCTCGCCACCGGGGAAAGTCTTGGTGTGGTCACCGCCGGGGAAAGTTTGGGTGTTCTCGCCGCCAGGGTAGGTCTGAGTGTTCTCGCCTCCAGGGAAGGTAGTTGTCTCCTCACCACCGGGGAAAGTCTTTGTGAAATCGCCGCCGGGGAAGGTCTTGGTGAAGTCGCCTCCAGGGAAGGTCTGGGAGTAGTCACCACCGGGGAAAGTGGTGGTCTCCTCGCCAGCAGGGACGGTCTGAGTGTGGTCACCACCAGGGAAAGTCTGGGTGTGGTCACCGCCAGGGAACGTCTTGGTGTAGTCACCACCGGGGAACGTCTTGGTGTAGTTGGGAACATCGGGCTTGTCACAGTCGAAGTCAATCTGGGGAACCTCGACGCGGCACTTCTCCGAGGGCTTGTTGGGCTGCTTGGGGTAGACGAAGTGGACCTTCTTGGCACCACCGCACTGAGAGTTGTAGACATCGGTACCATCCTTGGAGCAGTCGGCCTGGTGCTTGCAGTTGGAGCCGTCAGGCATCTCGTAGTGGAACTCGAGACGGCAGTCAAACTCAGGCTTGACGTGGAACTTCTTCACGGAGAACGTGTCATAGCCGCCACCACAGCTTCCTGAGTTGCAACCGAAAGAGGGAGCAGACTCCTTGGAGGAGCCACATTCACCAGAGATGGACTTTCCGAACGTGCGGCCGCTCAGATCACGCTTCGACTTGTCTGTTCCGCAGGTCCAGCCGCTGAAGTCCCAGTCATTGTACTTGTCGAAGCCGCCGACGTTCAGGTCGTCCCAGTTCCATCCCGTCTTCTGCTTGTCATCACACTTGTTGTCGATGGCGCCGGGGGGGGAGTACTTGGGAGCATCCTGCCAGTTGCCCCACTATAGATGTGTCAGCCAAGGGTTCTTCTTGAGAATCGATATATGCAGGGACACTAACGTGAGCAGAGACCTCGCCCAGGCTGGCAGCAGCCAGAATGGCGAAGGTAGCCTTCATTGTGAAAGGTTGAAGAAGTTGTGGTAATAACTAGTTGGGTAGTAGCGAATGTGTGCAGTAGTTTGCGAGTATAACACGAAAGATATTAAGAGGCGGAGTCAAAGGAAACGAATGACTTTGACACCTGAAAGAAAAAAGCTAGAGTGCTTAAGGGTAAAGGAAAAAAGGAAAAGAGGAAGGTGAGTGATAGACCAAAAGGAAAAGGCCTAGATGGGAGGGCATGAGAAGCAACTATATACCCAACAAGCCAGTCCATAGATCCAGAAGAGACTGAGAGGGAGGCACGCAGTTGCTTGCCTTGCAGTGCAGAGCCCAAAGGCCGGCCAGCCCGGCATCTGGTGCCAAGGATACGCCCCCTCGGTCATCCATGGCTTCTGGTGGAGATGGCACTGACGATGGCGACCCCTGGCGTGCGTCTGGGTCAGGTTGAGCGTCGCTTGGAGCAGACAAAAGAAAGGCCTGGTGAGGCTCCTGAGGAGTGCAGCGGTCCATCCGCCGTCCAAGCTCTCCGGTGAGGTGGTGTTGGCGAAGCGGTTCGCAGTCCAAGGGCGGCTCCAGGGACAAGGACAAGGGCTGTGATGGCAGGGATCCAGGGCCATCGATGAGGTCCCGCTAACCAGGGTGTCCGACAGCGGCCCAGGCCAAGCCTAACGATTTGTAGAGGGGCGACCACAGCGCGTGCAGGGGTGCATCTTGCTGCCGAGACCAGGGGTTGGGGGTTGGATGGACTGATGGACGCACCATGAGCACGGCAAAATCGACGACAGCCAATGCCAGGCCTGTGCCTGGCCATGGATCAGAAAGCATCCCCTTTCCTTGCCCGTTGTGGTATTCTTGGACGTCCTGACATATCTTTGTTTATGCCTTTATGCTGTCCATGAGAGGCCCAATTGTGCATCGCCGCGTTGTGCAACGACCCGCCTCGTATCTTGACTTTGTCAGTGTTTTGCTTAGAGAGAAAGTGGAGGGCGTGACCAATCCGCGATCTCCGACGGTTTATGCATATCCAAGTTGAAAGCTCCGAGATGCTAACTTTGGCAACAGTCGCATGAGCTGTTGATGCCGGGCATTGGCGTCTTTGATGCAAAAGCCATCTCGACAGAGCCGCCCATGATTATCGCGGGGGTGGGCGCCTATCAGCCATCGTTGCGGGGCAATTAGTGACCGTCAATCACTCTCGGCTGGTGAAGATGGCGATTAGCTAGACGCTCAAGGGCAGATCAAAGAAGCGAGCTGAAGCGCGGCGAATCAGAGACAAAGCGGGAGGCTTGCGCTTAGTCCGAAAAGATGGAGGTTGATTCAAACTCTGAGGCCACGGATGCACAAAGCCAGCACAAGGGATAACGCAGCTGTCTTGCATATTATCTGCAGTTGGTCATGAAAGAATCTCATCCACCTACCCACCGCCTGGTGTCCCGTTGTTCCTGCTCCTGCTCCTGCTCCTGCACTTGCCCTGTTCTTGCACTTTCCCCTCCTGGAGGCCGATGTTGCTTTGGTCGCTCCTCCCGCCGGCGCCGGTGCCCTGCTTGCGTTCCATCAAGTTCCGCGTATGGACAAGCAACCTGATCGTTGAAACGCTCCGCCACCTTATCAGAGAGCGTTAAGAAGCTCCTGTTGGTGAGGTGGATGGTGGGCCCCCGTCGTTGGCCCTCCCCTCCTGGAGGACCTTCTGCAGGTACGGAAACCACTGGGACACGCGCCCACCAATCGACTCACAGCGCTTCCGTAGCGCCCTGGCGGCTGCTTGTTTGGGGCGTTCGGGGGCGAGCCACTCGCTGATGGAAGTCGGCGCTCGCAACGGGCAGGAGCAATCCAGAGTGGCGGTCTCGTCCTTCCCCAGAAAGCCACTGGAAAGCCAGTCGCGGTCATCAATTTGCAGTGAGGACGGGAAGGTACTACGGGAGTCACGGAGTAAGGTTAATGACAAAAAAATCCTTCTCCCACATCCTTGATGCAGGATGCCTCATTCACCAGGATAAACAACATTTGCTTATTCCTTCACCCTGAGCTCAAACAAATCACAGCTGCCGTGGCCACCACGACGCACCGAGTTCCCCAGGTGGCTTGATTCAGGATCAGAGGCTCTCGCATAAGCACCAAAATAACGTCTGCCATGTGGTTGATCCTCACTGCCGTCCACGGATCTACGAAGGCCTCCGGAAATATCACGGTTGGTCGACCCTTACACTTGCAGCGACGTCAGTACAAATCCGTCACGGGATGCGACGTCGAGAAATTGCGGTGATTCATGCGCTCACAACCCGCCAGAAGCCACCAAGCAACTTCTTCGAGGCCTCTCCATATTCACGCCTTTCCCGTTTGGCAGCATCGTACCGAGCTCGAATCGACAAGATAGGGTCACTCCACCCTCCCACCGTTACCACCGCGTCCCCCACTGGGATCAAGAGATACGGCCGGCCACTGATCATGGGAAAACGGCGGCGGGAAACAGGGGTTGCAGTGCGAACAAGGGCCGTGGGAGAGACATCGTCGACGATTTGGCTACGACAACCACGGACAGTGGACTTGGCACCGGACCGCCTTGACTTTTACATCGTCCGACCCACGGGGGCTCATGACATGGTCCTCAGCCTTTGGAGGCAGGCGATGGCTTCACTCCGCCGAATGAGAACCCAATCTCGCGTCCACCAAACATCATCTCCGGACACGTGGATTTCGTTCTAGCCCACGATGTCCCAACCCTGCTGTTCCGTTTACGAGCCATCATCTCGGTGCTTTCTAGGCGCCTGGGAAGACTGACTCTTCTGGCGGGCAAGAGACGGCAGGCGGATGCTGAACCAAGTCCGAGCAACAAAGTCTGAGACAAGTGGCTGGGCGTTAAGTGCTGACGAGCAACAAAGGTCCCTTTGCTGTCAAGCATATTCCACCATCGTCATCGCTGGCGGAACCAAGGAAAGCCAAAAAGATGGCGCTCAAGGGTCCATGGCTTCCCCGGTTTTTCCTTTTTCTCTCTGGGTGCTCGGTCTCAGTGGCCATTCATTTTTAGCACAGCGCTACCATCAGTGGAGCCGGCTTAACGCCGGGGTTGTCTCAGGACAAGGCGCCCTGTTGTTTCAACATCAGGGCAGCCAATCACGGACCAGTCGAGAGAAGATCTGAGACAGAACAACCATGGTGCCCAGCCTTGCCGCGTTCAACGTCGGCCAATGACTCTTGGAAGAAAGCCCATCTGGAAGCTGAAGTCTCTCAGAATGGACATGGCAAGGGCCGGGACCGGTGAAACGCCCAAGATGGTCAACTGAGAAGTCTTTTTTTGGACGTCGCTTGATAAGATCTATCCATATTGGGGTTGCTCTTTGGGTATTGGTCGCCGTGCTGGAGTCCCGGGTAGGTGTTGAAGATTTGTGTCAACCGTCAAGATCTCGTCCAGCATGACCGCTGAAGGACAACCAGATGGTTTTCAGTCTGGTAGTCACTTGCTAACACATGACGAGCTGACAGTGGCAGCTAGACAGCTGGCAATACACGAGTTTAAGCTTAACTTCTGAAGCATAGCCTTATTGAAGCTGGAACCGCTACGATAGATCCTGCATTGATTAGGTACGTCGTCTGCATCCAGCTGTGATACTGGATTACCAGGTCGCATCCACGGCTGCCAGGGATCTTTCAACCAACCTTGAATCCATGCTTACTCGCCAAATAGAGTCTGATCTACTGTACTCGCTTCATCGGAACGTTTCAGCCGAATCTATCGCCCATCGAAGGTTGAAACAAAAAGCCATGGCTGAAGCCAGCCCTCCAGTCCGTCCGTCACCGATTTCACCAAACACCCGTGGGCTGGTTCCCTCACCTGAACCTGGGGACGGCCGAGCTCCAATGACCGAGTGGATTGTGACCAGAATGGCCTCCACCACACCAGTTTGGCAGTCTCCTAAGCCGCGGTCCCCTGTTTAATTTCCCATCATGTCTGAGAATGTTTTTCTCGCCCAGTGATCGAGATGCGCGAGCAGGACGGTCGGCCACTTTGTCACGGCAAGTTTGGGAATGTCTTGCTTGCCCGCAGATTGATAAGTCTCGATCACTAACACGTCTCTGCAGGATCTGCGCCATAGCCGATAGTTACTTCGGCTAGCCTCATGATCGCTGTGCGATGCCCTTGGTGGCTTGCTGGCGCCATCGCTGGCGTCTGTCAACAGTGGTTCGCCGTAGGCTCCGCCCGCCATTAACTTTACGCTTCGTCGGCCCCATTTTGCGCCGCTTGCGTCGTCCAAGGCTGGCTTGTTTGACTTCTAGAACAAGATCATCTCCACCTGCGAGACGGTGAATCTCAGTGTCAAGACGTGGTTCAACTCAAACTTTCCGAGCTGGGACCATTTCTGGTGACTACGGCCTTGGACGCTTTTCGGACAGGATACGCGGGAAAAAAACATCAGTAACGGAACATCGCCAATTCCCGCTTCTTCCGCTGTTGGCGACCTTTTGTGGTCCCAGGGGCCCCTGCTCCTTTTCGGCCGCCCCAAGCACAGACGTTGCTCCAGAAGGTCGAGCCATCATGGAGTGTAACCCTGCTGAGCGCACCCCTGGCCAACCGTTGTACAAGACCAACAACTTGCTCTTTATGGCTCTTTGCTAACTTTGTATAGGAGGCTGACAGGGTCATCCCCCAGTGTCTGCTTTTTCTCGGTCTCGCGTTTCGAGTTGCGGTGATAGTGGCTGTTGTTGAAACCGCTATTCGATCTGTCATGACCACCAATGTCGTCCTCCACACAAACTACGACCCTCTTTTTACTTTTGAACGGTGAAGTAACGTCCCCTTTTGAAGCCCGCGGGTGAATTCGAGGTGCTTTTTTAAGTTGACCACTGTGACAGAGCGGGCCTCAATCTTCTGCTAGGTGCAATCAAAACCCTCGTACGTTTTTCAACATTCACATCCCGATGTTGGTTCTCAATTTTTAACCTTGAGATACAGGCATCGACTTTCCCTCTTTTACTGACCGCTGTCATCGCACGTTTATCGCCAGACGCTTAGACGATGGATTTAGCTTCCCAGTCGATCGATTCTAGATTCCAGACCATATTCCTCCTCCCAAAGACTAGGCTCCCTTGCTGTCAGCTTCCCCCACTGATCGTCACTCTTCAAGCGTGTTTTTTTGGTTGCCTGGCCGTTTCATGCACAAAATTGTCCGATGCTCACGGACTTTCTCGTTCCAGCTGGGAAGCTCACAGAGCCACTGGCTGGATATCGAAGTGCCTGGACGAGACAGGAAACAGGGCCATAGCCACGGTTGTTTTCTTTCTCCGTACGGCAAGTTTTTTCCCGCTTGCATTTGCCGAGCCCCTCGTGGGTCGTCTTTGGGTTGGAAGGGACACGGCCGTGGCGAGATGTAATAACATTCCCTCGTCAGGGGAACATGCAGCGGCCTGTGAACAAATCCTTTCGCCAAGACAGACCTAAATCCTCGCGCCGCGTCCCCTGTCTTCCAGGACCGGGTACCTGCATGTGTGTTCCGGTGCCTGATTCTGTTGGTCCATGAGCGGAGGTGATGCTACATCGGGCGATGACACCTGAAGCACCTCGTCCCCATTGCTCTTTTGGGGTACCCAGGAGGTGGCAGTGAATCATGGAACCTTCCATCTGTCCATATCCGTGCCCAGCTGAGTGGTGGACTTCGTTTCTTTGAGTTATTCATCCTTGGCTCACCCACAAAAGCTACCTAGGATCATGGATCTACGAGGGTTCAACCATGAGGTGAGGTAGCTTGGTGCCTTTCGCTTCGAAGGACGAGCGTCTTTCCAGGTCCATCATCTGGAGATGCTCATCAAGGTTGTCTTTTTTGGACCCGCCTACGTTCTATATTTGTGTTGTCCCTTGAGGACACGGACGCGGGCCGGTTTCACCAGCAGCATGGTACAGACCCTTTAACCCCGTGTTGCCCACCGGTTCGGCAGATGTCAAGAACAGAAAAAAGAGGCTTCAGCCGTCTCTTCTATGCGAAACATTAGGGCTGAGCGAGGCTGAAGGACTCAAACGAAGGCTCGGGTCCCTTTTTTTGCGCATTTGGGTTGCTGCATTTGGGTCACTGCGTGATTCAGGTTGTCGTCCAACGCCGTGACACACCTTACTGACTGAGCTTCAGGCCAGCCATACTGGCGGGCCTCTTGCAAGAGACTTGGAACAAATACTTGCAGACTGAGGCGACGTTCTCAGGTTGCTCAATTGTTGTGCCGTAGCAGACTGCTAACAATGTCCTAGTTTTGTTCCTCTCCTGCAACGCCTCACGCTCTCGCTTTGGGATGCCAGTCGCATCTACAACCAGCATCTCGAGATTCCGGATACTAGGCTCCCGGTTTCTTGGCCTCCATCTTGGTCCCGACCAGAGCCTTCCACTTACATTCCTTGCGTGACTGTTCATGCTGCTTGGTTCCCAGCGTTCCCCGAATCATCGTGTCCGACAGACAGACCTGCTCGGCAGCAGCTCCCATCGTAGCTGGACTAGAGGTCTTTTCCTCCTTCACGTTCTCTTCCTGTTCTTCTTTCTCTTTCTCTTCCTCCATGGCTGCGATGCTCTCCTTCTCGACGTCGTTCAACACCGGCTTTGGTGGCCCTTGGTTCTAGCACTGGCACACCCGGGCTGCGCCTTGGAAGTTGCGTCTACAGCGGTGGCACGAAGGCATCGTGAAGAGTCGTTTCCGTGGGGTTTAGACGCGGCGAACGAACCACACAAGGTCTGGTAGATGGGAGGGCTTTCGATCTTTATCACAAGTTTATTCGATGGTTTTAGCATGGGAAAGGTGTCTGGATGGAAGAATGTAGGATTTCTTTCATCCTCGGTGGGCATGGTGGGATTGCGGCTCTTTATATACTTGGAGCTCAGCATTGATTCACTAATGCTGCAGTTGAACCATTCATTAACGGTCCTGTCCATGCGATACCTAGACGTCTGGCGCGGTGCCATCTTGAATACTCTAGAAGTGGATGCGCAGATTAGTCCATGATTCACGGCCCCTGGAATGCGAATACGATGGTTGTTATCCATCTCTAACCAACCAGTCACTGAGTGAACCAATTCATCAATCCCAGCACACAGTGACTTTCAAAGCCCTCTCTCCACATAAAATGACCTGGTCTTCCATCTTGGCCAAGTATACGCACAACTATCAAAAGGGTGGCGGTGCCCTCTTTCCCCCTTGCTTATGACTGGCTTCGCATAACGGAATGGGTTGTTCTTGGAGGTCCTTGGAAGGTTTGTCCAGTCGCGATCAATGGGCTGTGGGGATGCAAAGCAGGGCTGGCTGCTCTAGCATGGAAGCTGGTAGCGTGCTTCGTGGTGTCTCTTGCCTGACAGACAGCCGGCTACAGTAAAAGAGGTATGCCAGTAGAGGGGTTTGTTCAATTATGCGTGCAACGCTTCACGCTGACGGGAGTGTTCTCTCGCATCACCAACGCCGCAATCGTTGAACATGAATCCGCATGATGACATCGGCGAGAGTGAGGACCTCGATGTCAGTCTGCAAGACTTGATCAGTCACGAGTTTGGCGACTTGTCGAATGCCATCTTCCCTACTATCGCCAGTGATTTTATCCCAGACGCATCAAACGACCACGATGAGAGTCACCTCGTCCCCTACCCCAGCAGCTCTGCTGCGGACAGCAGTTTCCATAACTTCCGACAGCCCGAGGGGTCTAATGGAGGCAACCGGATGGATAGCCACACGGGTTCGATGACAACTGTGATGGCAGGCACTTCGGCCGTGGATACCCTACAGCCTCCAGACGAGGTCGCGAATGACGCCGCAATGGACCTTCCAAGCATCCCCTCCGCGACTGCCCCAGTCAAGATCGGTACCAGATTCACGCGAGACTCGGTCAGAGTCTTGAGGAGCTGGTTTCTTGCCCATGACAAGTATCCCTTCCCCAACGAGGCGGAAAAGAAGATGCTCCAGGAAGAGACTGGCCTCACCAGGGCTCAGATCATGACCTGGTTCGCCAATGCACGGCGTCGCAGCAAAGCATCGCGACCGGGAAACGAGTCGCCCGGCCAGACCCAGCCGAGGGATATCCCGCAGCGGCCTGGGACCCCGGCCCCCCGCAATTCCTCGTCCTCTATGAATCCACTGGAGAGATGGGTCGACTCGCCGCCAGAGGATGAACCAGCTTCCGTGTCTGCTATTGCTCGAGCAGTGGCTTCTAGTTCAACTACTTGTGAGAACGAACTTTTTTCCCCCTTGTAAATGGTTGCACAATAGCTAATATGGTCTGGCACAGCTATATCCGACTCTAGCTATACTGGCGCTCGATCCCGGAGCATAAACAGCTCAATCTCGAGTGGGGGCTCCCTGTCTTCAACAGACTCTCGTGCGAGTCGGTCTTCGCTAGGATCTTTCGAACCTCTCAAGAACTCTCGCTCGCGCCGCAGGAGGCGAACATATCGACGAGCCGAAGAAAAGCCACATCTGATCAATGCTTACAAAAAGTTCCAGTGCACTTTTTGCACGCACAGCTTCAATAGGAGATACGACTGGCAGCGACACGAGAATTCGGTGCATTTGCCGCTCGAGAGGTGGATCTGCAACCCAGATGGTCCGCGCGCGCACAACCCCGACAACAATGACCTTTTATCATGTGTCTTTTGCGGCCTCGTCGACCCCGATGAAGCACACATCGAGAGCCATAATTCGTCTGCATGCAAGAACCGACCTCTTGGCGAGCGGTCATTCAACCGGAAAGACCATCTCCGGCAGCACCTGCGCCTGTTCCACAACGAGACCAGATTTCTTGAATGGTCCATGGCGTCGTGGAGGGTTCCCGTCCTAGATATCCGGTCCCGATGTGGCATTTGCGATCACCGCATGAGCACCTGGGAAGCTCGTGTCAACCACATCGCCGAGCACTTCAAGATGGGCAAGACCTTGGCTGATTGGCGAGGTGATTGGGGTTTTGATCCCGAAATTTCGGAAATTGTTGAGAATGCCATGCCTCCTTGTACTACTACCTTTGCCTTCAAGCTGTATGGATGCTGGCTAACAGTATATATGATAGACCTTATCGAGTTTGAGCGGCACACTCCCTATCCCTTCCAAGGGGGCCAAGCTTTGGTTGCCACGCCGAAGAGTGCCTACGAGCTCCTGAAGCTTGAGCTAGCCTACTTTATGCAGCGATTTCATGACAACAACTCTCGGATGCCGGGGATGCAGGACATGCAGTTTGAAGCCTGTCGAATCATTCTGGCTTCCGAGTCCATGACTCAAGAGCCACAGCAGCCTATCTCATGGCTCCGCGACCTGATCTTGTCGGATCAAGAGATTTTGCAACGCGCAAGGCTTGGCCCTGTGCGCTCAGCCACCGAGACTAGACTGTATCCGTTGCAGGTTAATGGGAAGAGGACACTATTTGAGTCATGTCCGTTTGAGGCCCAGCTCCAGGAGTTTGTGCGCGCCAGGAGGTTGCTGGATCCTTCCGGCCATATCAGCGACAATGAGCTTAGAGATGAGGGTTGCCACATTACAGGACGCATGGAAGAAGTCTCAACTACGCCTTCGGACTTTATCGCTACCTGGCTTGTACGACTGATTCATTCAGCCGTGGACTGGCTTCTGCCCTTCCATGAACGCGTCAATATTGGTCGAGTCACTGACCTGGACAACGTTGGAGACCCCAAGACAGAGGCCACTATTCATGAGTATACCCGGCTTGACCGAGGAGTCGCAGAGTACCTGGATGGGCAGAGAGCCCTGGGAATCGAGCCAAGTGACGATGATCTTCGACGTCAGGCCCGTCTTATCGTCGGGCATGGCAATGAAGGATGGACCCCAACAGCCGCCGACAATGAGGGTTGGCTGGCTTCATTCAAGCGACGGCACCAACCCAGCACCGGACATGTTCTCTCATTTTCAACACCAGTTGCGCCCGATCCTGCGATGGCCTCTCACGCAACATCTGCGTTTGTGACCTCCCCAACGGCAACAAACGGAGGCCTCGAGGGCTTAAATGTCGCGTCGTGGAACGAAGACCAGGAGTCTCTACTAAACGCCCGCTCGCTGGTACAAGGGGCCAGCATCTCGGCCATCAACGATTGGAACTACTATCACTGGTTTGAGGACGAGATTCGGCGCTGGGCCGTGGCGACCATGTCACCGCACAACCCGATGCAGCATACCCCCTCGGACGAGGAGATTCAGCATTATGCGCGGATGACGGCGTACAGCGAGTGAGTGGCTGCTGTATACCCATGGTAGTGTTCCTTCAGCTGACCCGAAGCAGTGACGATCCCATGAACCAGACTATCGCTGATGATCCAACTTGGCTGGAGTCTCTGAAGAGGTCTTTGGGTATAATGAACGACTAGATGGGCCGAACTCGTCTTTGCGTATCCCATTCCCCTGGAGTTATCTCTCCTGACACTGGGGCAGGGATCCTTTGCTACATGGTACCAAGTTTTCGGCGCCAAGAACGATGAAGCACGGTCGCCGGGCTGGCCTAATGGCTAAGGCGTGATACTTCTACCACACTGGTTCTGACCAAGTCGAACGAATATCAAGATTCGGGGTTCGAGTCCCCGGCTCGGTTCTCTCGCTTTGTTCTCATTTTGCTATTCTTTTTTGAAGTGGCGACTCTGTCTCAGCGAGGCATATATGCTTTTCCTTTGAAGCAGCGCCTTTCTCTCAAAAGGTGTATGTGTTTGACTCTGCCTGGGAACAAAGACCAAGGGCTTGTCCATACATGACTACCCGAACATGAGCCCCTGACTTGTCCATGCCCATTAACCTCTTTATTCTAGAATCTTGCCGTTCAGCTAGGCTGTTCGCACCGGCGCCAAGTGGTAGTTCATATTGGAGCTACGAACAGTGTTGTTGAGTACAAGTGTTCAAGAAGGGGAGTGATTCCGGCTGTTTAATGGCCCAGTGTCTCTCCTTTGGGGGGTTTGAGTCCAGAGAACAAGACAAGAAATGTTCATGAACACATTGGGACCAGACAGGGGCCAATAACACGGATATAATAAAACTTTCCCCCCTCTCCCTTCTCTTTGATGCCCCGTCCCAATTCCGCAACGTATACTATATACCCATCACCCGCTTCAATTTTCAGCAAATCACCAACCAAAGTTGACATCACCAAGATAATAAAAAAAAAAAAAAGAAAAAAAAAAAAGAATCATCTCCATGGCTAAAAAGTTTGGAAATCGACAACACAACGGGGGCAAAAGAAATTTTGAGCTCCTTGATGAGTTTCTTGACAGTTTAGGTAAGCAGAACAATAACTATAACAACAGCAACAACAACAACAACAACAACAACTACAATCACAATCACAAGAAGGGTGGAAACAAGAACAACCAGAACTACAACAACGGGGGGAATAACAACACGGGACGTCAGAACCCGAACCGGAACCCCAAGCAGAAGCAGAAACACGTCCGGTTTGCAAATAACCCCGGCGTCAAGTACTTTGCCCAGAACCAGCCGGTATCGAACCCTTTCAAAGCCAACGGCTCCCAAAAAAACGGACAGGGCGCCAATCCCTCTGGAACGAACCAGCAGACCGCCAACGTCTTCCAAATCCGAAGCCCTCAGAATAAAGCATCTATACCTGACCCTGCTGCCGCTCCCAAGAAAGAGCTCAATACCACTGCTGACAGCCCCAATCTACTAACAAAGGACGACGGAGAAGGCCGCTTCATCCTCAGAATCCTCAAAATCTTCTTTGCGCCCTTCTCGATCCCCGAGGACACAGTCATGGTTGTGTACCGCAGCTTCTTCGATGGGGGCCTCTACACGGTCCACCCGCCGCGGCCCATCCTCCCCATCCTGACTAGCGACTTGACCCTGCGCATCTCCCGGCTGGTCAACGGCGATCTCAGGGTGCGTGTGGCCCTCGACGGGCCTCTTCACGAGAAGTGGACCCTGCCCCCCGAGCACCTCACGGATCCGTGGATAAGGAAAAAGCACGACTTCTCGATGGAGAACTGGAAGGTCCACGCGCACATCGAGGAGTCGCTTCAGGGCCAGTGGCTGGCCGGGGCGTTCCAGATCCTCCAGGAGGAAGTCGACTCTGGGAAGGAGTCGTGGGAGTCTCAGATGTTCCGGGCCGAGGCGCAGCCGTGCGTGGATCGGATCGGGCAGGATGGGAACTTGATGGACATTGACGAAGGTGACATGAACTGGCCCCCTGTTTTATATAACTTCTTTGGAACGCCTTGTTATAATACGTAAGGCAGTGTTTTCTTTTTCCCCCTTCTCCATAGGATCGTGTATGTATCCTTTCGTGGTGAGAAGCCGGTTGGTCCAGAAACGTTAATGTATTGATTGGCATGTTACAGGAACCGACTTCTTTTCTTGGGGGGGGAGCGTTGCATATGACGAGCCCCAAGGTAGCTGGAGGGCCAGAGGTGGAGGAGACTGCTTGTGGCAATGGATTTGGTCAATCACTCACTTTACTTGTTTGGGTGGTGAGCAGAACAAAGAAACTCGTTAGGTGGCTGAGAGCGGAGATGAGAGGCACACTGTTTTTCTTTGTTCTTGGCCGCCCCCTCTTTGCATACCGCCTCATCAACACTCCCCTCACATCAATCTATCACCTCTGTTCGGATTGCGATAATCTATATGCCCTTTTTTTTTTTTTCTTTTTACAAGTCTGTCTGCTTGACCGCTCACATATTATCTCCTTCTCTGTGTCTCACCTCAGACCACTTACGATGGAATTGCAGCCTCCTCAGGTCGTTCGGACCGCTGACCCAAAAGCAGCCGCGCTCACTTTTGTTCTGAGACACGGGCAAAACAAGGTGCTGTGGAACGAGTGCCGGTTCATCTGGGACAATCGCAGCCTGGTTGATGACACTCCAGCCAGTGATCAAAGTGTGCGCCTCCCACCCTCATCCTCCCCCCATCCTCTTCGAAGTCGCTCAAGCTTACCAGTTGGTTGTAGATGGCCATCTTTGGCGTCGAGGGCAAAGTTATCGCCCCAGATCAAGCACTCTTTAGCTTTCAGCTTCGGCATTACTTGGACTTGGGCTCGGCCCCGCGATATCGAGCACGCGCGTTCCTCAAGGGAGAAGCCAGCGAGGAGACCATTGATGTCGAGAAGGCCGACCTTCCCGAGGGCCACCATAGCCAAGAGTACTTCCGGGACAGCGTTCTCAACCTCACAAAGTCTTTTGCAACTCTGGGGCTCCAGCAAACTATGGTTTCATTCCTGACAGTTGGAGAGGAAGCCCATCCCAACGGGGGGCACGTTTGACTGGCTCTGCAGAGGCTGGAGGGCCCGACCTCTCATGCACCTGTCTGTGCCAGCCTTGGGCTGTCAATATGCAAAATCCACACACTTTTTTTCCAGAGGAGGTAGAGGCGGCATGGCGTACCCAGTCTACTCTAGTCTAGTCTCGTCTACTCAGTCTACTCGGTCTACTCAGTCTACTCGGTCTACTCAGTCTACTCGGTCTACCCAGTCTACTCAGTCTACTCAGTCTGCTCAGTCTACTCGGTCTACCCAGTCTACTCGGTCTACCCAGTCTACTCGGTCTACTCAGTCTACTCTCTATTCGTTCCCGCTTTGAGGCTGGCGAGCCACTCTAGCCGCTTCGTCCCGCAAGAACGGACTGGCTCTTGTTTGCCTCTATGTCAAGCTATAAATGGAATGGTTGCCTCCCCTCCAAAGCTGAGATACCACCATCATATGTCTGATGCCAGTTTTCTTCTTTCTCTTCTCCCTTTTTAGTTCTTTCGTTGCCTCCTCCTCCAACCTGGAGAGCCCCCCCCCTTACCTAAGTACTGAGTCAAGCGTTTGATCTGTACACAAGGACGCCGCCATGATGAGTCTGAGTAAGTTTGCCATGGACCCCATCCAACGTGCGCCTCCGGTCTTTCCCAGCCCTTCTGCATATCTCCCCATGAAACTGAAGCTCGTGATTCTGCTCCATGGGCGGACGTAATACAAGGTGGTTGACCATTGGTTCACAGATTCGTCACCAAGTTTGCACGACGTTGTCCATGATCACTCCAAGCGTGGTGGGAAATTCGCGCTCTACCCGGGAAATGATTACAGTTCCCTGGCAGACCCTCCAACGCCGCTTGAACGACACGATCCGTCATCGTGGTGAGCATATTGAGCCTTTCGTTGTCGCTCACGACCTTGCCTTACCCCGCGCCTCTGCTACCGAGTTCAGCCCGGATACGGGAGGCCTCGACCACTTTAGACGCTACACACACCTCTCCGTCAACCGCCCTCAACTCGTGTTTCTGCGAGGATTCCCCAGCGTGGGAGTGGCTCAACGCGATTTTCGTCGAGTATCAGGTTGACCCGACCCTTTACCAGAGACACCTGCTCTTTTCGCCGCCCTCGGCTGGGGAGAACAGGAATCTCTACACCACCCCTCCTAACCCTTCCTTTGCCGAGCGCATCTTCAGGCTGAATATCACAACAATCTGTTCAGATGATACAGTGAACAAGTCTGCCCTGCCTGAGAACGTCGAGCATCTGCGCAGGGAGGGATCCGAGGGGGGCTGAGGAAATACCACAACAGCCTCGTGACAAACGCGGCCGTCGGAGACTCCATAGTACGGCAGCACTCAATCCTCAGCCGAAAGTTTCAGTGTTATCGAACAAACCGTTTCCGTGGGCGTGAACGAAAACGGAGAAACTTGGAACGGTAAGTAGGGGGCTAGTCAGACTACATCCAGTGCGGCTACAGGGATTCGTGCTAACCATGGCATGGCCGCCCCAACAGCAATCATCTGGACGGATAATGCGCGCGACCTGAGCAGAAGTCTCCCCGGCCCGTGGTGTCCTGAGGACAGAACCCGTTCGTTGTCCAAATACATGTTGCCCATCATCCAACATCGAGATTGGTCTTGCGCTGCGCAACCATGTTCCCGAAGCCGACGCCTCATCCGGACGCGCACAACACTGGGAAAGCGATCAAAACGCTTGCCTGCTTCCCTTTCAATACGGAGAGTTCCTGAAGAAGGACGTGATGCCTTACGATGCTCTGTACGCCTTGAGCGACGTGTTCAGGCTCTCTGCCGCTTCAGAGGGGCAGTTCCTGAACCTGGTCCACGACTTGTTCGAGCACGAAATGGAGGTTTCGAGAGGCAAGAAGTTGGATCAAGCGTCAATCCTCAACCTCCACTACCTGAGAAAGCTTCTAGATGATCACATGAATGGTCTCACGGAAACGATCCTTCTCCTATCCAGCCGTGATCAGGTGGATTGGCCCAGGGCTGCTCCTGGGTCCGCTCACCGTGCCGAAGCCGATAGGATGGCCGGTGTCTTGCTGCGGGACTTTACGCGCCTTGCCCAACGGGCAGAGCAACTGTCAAAGGGCTGCCAGGAGGGCGTCCAGTCCCTAGCAAATGACGCGGGATTCCAGGAATCCTCCAAAACCCTGGCAAATGCGGAGAGCGTGGAGCGCCTGACCCAGCTCGCCACCATTTTCGTACCACCAACTTTTACCTGTGCGATATTTGGCATGAATTTTGCCGTGTTCGGGCAGGGCGACCTGGGGATATGGGTCTTCTTCCCTGTTGCGGCTTTGGTAATGGCAATGGCATTTCTCCCATGGTATATGTTGCTGTTCCTTCTTGGTGGCGCGATCGCTTCGGC
>JABFFE010000543.1:1314-20747 GCA_013623625.1 Fusarium setosum | reverse complement strand
GTTTATCGATCCGCGTGGTCCACTAAGTTTGACTCTAGGCCCTCACCATCACCTGAACTCAGTCGCAAACAAGCAACCCCAGCCAATGTTCCTTTGGTGGAGTTCTCCGCTCGGTCTAGCCCGCCGGGCGAGGCCGGGGTTCCGGGTGGGTAGGGTAGGGCAGCCAGCATGAGTTGTGAGTTGGCAATCAGGGACTCGCAGGGTTCCGACCACGGGGCCATGATGCCATATTCCGACCTCCATACATACCAAGGCATCATTAGGCGCTCGTCGAAATCCCTCCTCATTTGACTTTAAGTCTTTCCGCCTGGCATCCAAGTGTCAAAAGTTGGCCTCGTGAGCGGTCATTTCCCCGGAGAACTAGTTGATGCCCTTGGAACTTGGGATCGTTCGGAATCGTAGACCCACTGACAATGAATGTCCTTATCTCGCTCTAAGGATGGCATGGTTCAATGCCGATGAGGGAGTCAGGTCGTGAAGGACCAAATGTATACTCCTCCTGAAGAAGGAATGTACGATATATCTATGAGCAAACACAACTTGCTAGAGCATGGCTGAGCTGATTGTACATATGTCCATTCTCTGTGAAGGTCTATTCTTGCATCTCTCGCTAATTCTTTACCTATTCATTCTCTTGACGATACTGACCCATGGTTGTGTAGGGTCGAGTGTGCGGTGTATCGTTTCTCCGCCTGGGAGCAATGATGACAAAGTTCAACGAAGGGGCCAAGAGCATCGTGCAGAGAAAATCTCCGATTGCTCCGGCATCCCGGTATCAAGGTGCACTTTGGGCTTTGTCCGCCAACTACGGAGTTACAAGTACATCATTGTGACAATCTCGATTAAGAAACTACAAGACATGGGTGGTATCTAGGTAAGGTCAAAGGAGCTTTTCCAAGTGTCATATTCAAACGCCGAGCACCCCCTCAACAAAACGCTTCAAATCCCAAATCTCAAAGCTCATCCGTCTCCGGGTCCGGATGCCGCTCTCTGCCCCAGTCAGCAGGATCTCCTCCGGGTACACAAAGGCCTAGCCTCCAGAAATAGTCCCGGTGGGCAAAGAAGAGCTGCCACAGCTTGAACCTTGAAGGGAATCCCTCGACCTCTGCCGACTCGTCAGAAGCCGCTGAAATATCTCTCGGGTGTAGCCAGCGGCGTATCTTTGCCCAAAAGGAACTGTCTGCCCCGGCAATGCAGCTTGGGTCGTTGTCTCCAACGCAGGTGTGTACATCGGCCTCAGAAGGGGAGAGCTCCTGCTTAGAAATGTATATCTCGCCCGCGTGTGACCTGTAGCTCCATTCGCTCAGAGGGAGCAGAGGCACAGGGTCTTCTTTGTGAGTTACCCTTCTATAATCGCGCTCCTCCAGGTCGTTCTCGCCATCGAGATGAAAGACTTCGTCTACGAAACGAGCAAGGCCCTGGTTTCCGACTCGAGGCTCTCCAAACGTCGTGACTATCAAATCCTGCCAGCCAAGCGAGACCTTTAGCTCCAAGGCAGCTAGACAAGCAACGGCGCCTCCCAAGCTGTGGCCGACGAGCTGGATCGGGTATGCTGGATACTGAGACCTCAGTTGTTGGAGCTCTGGGAGGACGAGACGCCTGGCGTTTCTCCATGACTCGAGGAAGCCCATGTGCACGGTACAGTTAGTACACTTGTGCTCTGGCTCCTTAGGGGGGTCATCGCCGTCGCCAGGAGATGGATACGGCACGTACTCCTGGGGCACAGTGCTCAAGTCGACGATGGTATTGGCGATGCTGTAGGTTCCGCGGAAAGCCACTACAATAGCAGGCTCACGGGCAGCGTAGACGTCATTGTTCTCGCGCTGCTGCACGCCATGGTCGACAGCAATATAGCCACAGCTGTCGCTGAGAAGGGGACCAGTGTTCCAGGTAGTGATGAGAGAGAGGGTTGGGAAGTCGTTGCAGCGAGATACGCAGTTAAAGGGCTTTCTGACGCCCGTGGTGCCGATGCAGTAGGCGATGTCGACGAGGCGGGAGAGGCGTTCTAGCGTTGCAAAGAGCGATACTGATATGCTCTTGGGTGTGGGTGCTTCTGACGGAGCTTGGGCCGTGTGCTGCAGTGGCAATTGGATTGGGTCGAGAGCAAGGCCGAAGGTGGTGAGGGCGAGTTGGAGGGCAACGAGCCTAAGCCCATTGACGAGTCTTAATCGCATGGCGGACTGAAGGAGGATGAGAGTTGACGGTGATGTATGTATGCAGGACGTCAAAGGTAGATGCTACCATGTCGTCTCGGGAGATTGTGGCGTAGAGATCAATCCGTATTCTCAGTAGAGCCTCCTTGAGAATAGAAGGGGACGGCGCATGGTGGAGGCCGCCTTTTGTTGGGGAATGGCAGCTCAAGTCTGGGGGAGGCCTAGCTGAGGTGGATGACGATCTAGATCAAGTGAGGACACCTTCAAGGACCAGGCCTCAAAAAGAACAGGCTTGTCGGGTCCCGTGAGGAGCGCAAACCGTTGAGGTCATACGGCAGACGGGACAGGCGGTACTTGAGCTGTGCGGCGCAGGTGAGCGGGCGACGAGGTACCTCTTGTTCGATGGAATGAGGAGGGAAGAGTGGCCGGGGTGCATGATTGAAAGCGGCTGGTGGTTGATTTGGGGCGCTGTGAGTGGCTGGTGTGTGTGCTACCCCAGATTCCAGGGTCCACTTTCGTGCGCTGGCAGGCGGCATTTGGGGGGTCCTTTCATTATCAAGACTTGGTCGAGTCATGGATACTTATGCATTGCTTCATCGTTCTATTGTGAGTTCTATAATACAACACGGACATTTCCGACCTCTAGTGAGATTACCTGTGTGCTTGCGCTTTGCTGACACCACGTGTTGCGGTGTTTTGTCTCCCATTCTATCATGCCAAATACTCGAGGGTAGTACATATGACCTCCCATCATTCGTCGTCCCTGCGCAACACTCTGGATCACGAGCTCTCATCCATCTCAACGTCATGTCTCCTAGGACGGAGGTGACTTCCTCACCGGGTTGAGGCTGGTGAACAAGGCCCGCTGGTCGGTCGAGTTGGTTGCGCAAGCTCCGGATCTACCACACTTGAGGAACAACCTGGCACTGCCGCCAGCTTCCCACTGGGCAGTTCTATTCACATAGTCAGCACCAAAGGAGTCAAATATTGACCTAGGTATCAGGCTACTTACCCATCGTCGTCAAGGCACACCTTCTCCATCAACCAGAGCTTCCGATTATCGTCCTGGTAGATGAACTCGACAGCGCTGTTGTCGCAGGCATAACGGGGCGACCCCGATCCGAGGATCGGCTTGGACGAAGAGTTCTTGTGGCACGGCGTCGTCACCTGGAGGTCCTTGTCCTCAAAGATAAAGTCAAAGGCCGAGAGCGTCTTGCCGCTGTCCTTGGACTCCGCCCTGAAGTTGCGGATGTGATAGGCGTCTGGGAGCGTGCAGCTGTCGCTGGCGTCGGCTTCTTGGGCGGCCAGAGCCTGGGGGACGGCGTAGGCGTGGGCCGCCCAGGTCGTTGGCAGGGCGGATAGGATGAGGAGTCCGAGTTGCATTGTCAAGGAGATGTACGTCAGTGGCCAATGTAAAGTCGTTGGATGGAGGGGCGGGAGATCGGTGCTAAGAAGATGATGGGTTCAAGTTGAGTGAGGTATATAGAATAATAGAATATGTTTGAGTAGAGAGACACGGTCAATTATAAGTTTATTAGACGGGCAATATGGATACCACGACGTCAGAATCCCCCTTACGCGGCCATGGCAACACATCCCTCCTCGCAATGTCGTCGCCGATCCTACTGCAACCGCCAGGAGTGCAGGTACAGTCCAAACAATCCACTTAAATTTATTGTGGAGGTTTGGCAAAGTTGACGGATCGGAGGCGAGGATCCGTCAAGAAAGGCCGCCGACCGGGCGGTGCAGCTGATTGGGTGCCGATCCATGTTTCATCTTTTGTCGCCCGTCCCGTAGTTTATGTGGAATTGTGGAATGTAAAGGGGACAAGCTGAGAAGTGACGGATATTCTTGGACAATGGTAACGGCGTGCGCGAGGTTGTTCCCGTCTCAGTGCGACGGGAATAGAAACGTGATTTTGCTCTGTAAGCGGGTTTGCTGGCACACCGAGGCCTCTTTTGGTGTCCGAGAAGCCCATGTTTGCCCTGTTTTATCTCGCTAAGCAAGGTGGAAGGATGAATCCTGATCCTGGGTGTTTCGGGTGTAGATCGTAATGCGCATAAGGCTCTTACAGTACATTCATCCTCAGCATCATCTCATGCTCAGTCGGACATAAAGACCGGAATGACCCAGTTAGGCCCTGATCTCGAATACCATGAGGATGAGTTTATGACAATATCATCATAAGCGTAAAGCCTTATCAAGTATAGTCTAATTTCTTCATAAATACCCCAAGCATCGTGTTTTTTTGACCAGAGGTAACCTGCAAGGCCTCCGTTGAGCATTTACAACTCGAAGGTCAAAAGGCATAAAGGATCTCGTTAATCTCTGACGCTGTCATCCTTCAGTACACGGCAAATAGGACATTGCTCCCTACTCGTTTCAGAGCGGACAGAGGCCTAGCTCAAGAAGCAGAACTGAAAAAGCTCTCCACATCCATTTTTAGTCACAATTCAGCCATGTATCAATAAGATACCATCTTGAGTAGATTGAATGGCAACTTGCAAGCTTGGCAGTCTTGGAGCCTCATGATGAGATCCACTTCATGAGGCGTTGAGTCCCTGTGGGCCAGCCAGCAGCAGCCACTTCCCCAAAAGTCGCTTACCCTCCCGCACGTGACCCACAACACCGAAAAAATTCCCACCACCAAAACTTTCCAATTCTAGATCCCCTCCTCCTCCCCTCGTGCGAAAAACTTCCTTCGACAACCGCCAAAGTCGACATCACTAACCCACCCAGCACAATGGCCGCTGAAGCCCCCGCGAGAACCGGTCTGGCCGTTGGCCTCAACAAGGGCCACGTACGTCTACTCTTCACTACTCCTGTCGCAGTCTCACCTCGTGGAGGATCTCTGCTGCCTTCCTCGCCATGTTGGATGAGAGATGCAATCTTAGCAGACGATGGACGCTGACATGTTACGCCTCTTTTTTTGCGCATCTACAGAAAACCACCCCCCGTGTTGTCAAGCCCCGTGTTTCCCGGACCAAGGGTCACCTGAGCAAGCGCACCGCTTTCGTCCGTGAGGTCGTCAAGGAGGTTGCTGGGTAAGTTCACTATTTTTGTTCATTGGGTATCTGGAGGGAGACTAGAACGGGGAAGCACAAGAGGGGCAGAGGAGGACATCGGCTTCGCCATTGGGAACGTTCCATGGGGTTCTGTCTGGGTCTTGCGATGGGAAACTGGGCTTCAATTCTTGACAACACAAATCGCTAACCACCAATTCACAGTCTTGCCCCCTACGAGCGCCGAGTCATTGAGTTGCTCCGAAACTCCAAGGACAAGCGTGCCCGTAAGCTCGCCAAGAAGAGGGTACGTCGACTCGCGACTCGAACGAGAAATCCAACACCCACTAACACTCGATACAGCTCGGTACTTTCGGCCGTGCCAAGAAGAAGGTCGACGAGCTCCAGCGCGTCATCGCCGAGGCTCGCCGTGCGGGTCACTAAATCGTCCATCTCTGACTTTTGGGAATCTGGCATAAGGGGTTCGCATGGATTGGCGTGGTCACGATTTGATCGATTAAAAAATTAACGGCTTTGATGCTCCGTGGCGGGGTTTTAGCTGCGGCTCACCGGAATACCAATACTTTCAAGACATTTTACGGCGTCATGACAATGTCATGTTTTCCTCAGTCTCTCGTGACGATTATGTTTGTTAGGAATGTGACGTTGCTTCGTCGAGGCGCAAGTGTGTGTATTCATCTAGCGCTTCATACTCCAACGCTTGTATCCTCAATTGTAACATAGTCCCTTGAACATCCCACTAACGCCGCCTGTGATACCTTTACCTGAATGCATAACACCATGATTGCTGCCCTTACAACTCCTCATCGCTCTGGTCTATTTCTTGCCCAGCTTCAGCCACTTGGGTATCTTCTTGCCAATCTTATCTGCTGCTCCCTCACTCTTCTCAGCTCTGGAGGGCTGAGCCGCAGCTGCTTCTTCGTCCTTATCGTCCGATGTAGCTATAGGCTCAGGTATCTTGACCTGCTGTCCCTGTTGCGCAACGTTGGCCTTGAGGAAAGGCTGTTTCCGCACAGCTGGAGGTACGGCGTCATCCCAGACGAGGTTGACGAGGATACGACCGGAGAGCTTGTAAGCCTTGATGAGTCCGTTATTTGGGTTGGGATTGTCTTTGATCGCCGTCTTGGTGACTGGAAGAACAAGGTGGAAGGGCTGACCATCGTTGGCCATGACATGTCGGACAGCGTCGTAGAGGAATCGACCAGTCTCAGCTGGGCCAATCTGCCAGTCGCTGCTGGTATTGTCAGGAAATCGAACCTTGACAAGGACAGATTTGATGGCAGCAATCTTTGCCACTTCGGCCGCAGCCCTGTCCTCTAGCTCTTTATCTGAGAGTAGTCGCTTATTTCTCGAGTCTTCTTGTAGGCGGGCTTGGTGAAGCTGAGCATGGGCAACAGTGGGAGTGAAGTCGGCCTCGGTGGATGGGGCAAGGGCTGCGGCAGGAGTTGAGCCTGTGGGAGCGAGGTAGACGTTGACGGGTTCCAGGGGGTCTTTTGGCTGAGAATTGTCCACATCCATCTTGTCTTCTTCAGCAGGCTGTTTGTCGATAGAGCTTGGTTTCTCTTGTTGGTCGCGACTCGAGTCCTGAGTCTGTTCCGGTTGGGAGTCTGCCATAGGAGTGTCTTGGGTTTCCTGGGCCGGCTGCTCTGCTTGTTTCTCTGACGTCTCTGCTGGTGTTTCCTGTTCCCGATTCTCCTCATCCACTTCCTTGAAATACTCGCTTATTTCCGACATGGCATCGAACAAGGTCTGATCCGTCTTCCGGAAACTCAGCCTGATCAAGACACTGCCAGAGTTGTACCCGAGTTGCGACAAGGTCTTTTGAAAGTCGGCAAACGAGGATAGTTCTCGACCCATGATGTTGAGCACAGGGATCTCGTAGTATAGTTGTCCACCGCCGCTTGCAGAGCCGCTCGCCGTCTGGGCGACCCCGCGGGCTGTGATGTTGATGTTCTTACCATTGCTGGCCTGGCCGCTCTCGAATTGGCGCAGGACCTTCCAGATGGTGAGGTCGCTGGGGAATTTCTGAACCAATCGTCCGCCGGGGATCTCGCGGCCTTCGGGGGGTGGCACTTGCAGACCGACTTGAATGGCGGAGGGGGTCTTGGATTTCAGGACAAGCTCGAGCTTTGCGCCGGGGGTGAGGCCAGAGGTACGGAAGGGAACGGATATATCGACTTGCTTTTGTCGGTGCCTGTAGGAAGCTCTCGTTAGTTACAGTCTCAACGAAGAACCAGAGTGTACAGAAAAGCGAACAAAGGTGGCAACTCACTTGACTAGATACTTGTCGCTGGAGAGGTTGAGCTTTCTGCAAGCTTCCTCCAAGACGTCGGTCAAATAGGTGTTTGGGCTGACCTTAACCGTTGCCCGCCGCAGGTCAGAGGCTATCACCACAACGTGGGATGCCATGATCCGAAAAGAATGTTGGCGTTAAAGAATGATGTTCTGGGATATGGAGAGGTAGATCGTCTTAGTTGAGAGGGCGATGGCGGGGAGAGTGAAGCTCGCCTGCGGTGATGTAAGCAGCCACAACGAAGACAGCAGCGGAGGACGGTGGGCAGTAGCGGGGTTACGTATTCTGGGGAAGCTGCCCGCAGGCAGGCAGCAACACTATGGATTATTCCACGATGGAACTACAAGGAGGGGCTTCTATTTGTGGGTTTTGTTCAACTAGAAGCTTCCATCGATGGTTTTTATCATTGTCTTGAATAGTAGTTTGCTGGAATTAGACTGCAGAACTCCCGCTACCTGTACTTGTTGCAGAGCTCTTCTCTACATCCTGAACTCATAGCTACCTGGAGATGGGACAAGTTGTCTCAATGTCACCAACGCCTAATGCAATACATTTGGCCCAGTTGAGTTAGCAGTGACCTAGAATTTAAATTTTTATAATCTATAAATCAAAAACATCTCTTTTGGCAGATATTTTCAACCTCAGCCGTTCATCTCCTTCTCTTCTAGGTTTCCTCTAGCTTACCTAATCCTTGAGCCTTGGGCGCCACACCTCGCAGGCTGCTCCAGCCAACGTGGATTTTCCCGGCCGCGCCAGACGTGTTTGCCTTGCAGCCCGCAGCCAGCCTGGGAAGTGTACGTACCTCCGACCTCACCACGCTTCCAGTGTAGCTCCAGCCAGGTACTAGAGCTTCAACCATCCATCTCGCACTCCATCCACTCCACGCCGGCGACTCTTCCTAGCCCAAAACAACGGACCGCCAGCACGACGAATTAGCGAGTGTTGGTGCTTGCTACTCCAAATAACGAAACATCATCTTCAGCTGCCCTTGGTCGCTGATTGACGCCGCCTTGTCCCGTCGATTGTCCGACCTCGCATCTCCATCCATCTTCATCTACAGCATCAGAAGCCACCATGGTACGTCAACCTTCATTCATGAACCTCTATCTATTCTTGAGCTAACCATTGTCTCTTCCAGGCGTCTCCCTTCTCGATAAGTTCGTCACAACCACACTCCACCTCCACCAGATCCCACAGCTGACCTCTTCTCTCCCTCGCAGACGGCGGCGCCTGCGTCGCCATGGTCGGCAAGGACTGTGTCGCCATCGCCTGCGACCTTCGCCTCGGCCTCCAGGCCCTCACCGTCTCCAACAACTTCCCCAAGATCTTCCAGTACGGCGACGTCTTCCTCGGCCTGACCGGCCTCGCTACCGACGTCAACACCGTCAGCGACCTCTTCCGCTACAAGGTCAACATGTACCGCCTGCGTGAGGAGCGCGCCATCGCCCCCCGCACCTTTGCCAACCTCGTCTCCTCGTCCCTCTACGAGCGCCGCTTCGGCCCCTACTTTGTGTCCCCCGTCGTGGCCGGCCTCGACCCCAAGACCAGCAAGCCTTTTATCTGTGGCTTCGACAGCATCGGTTGCATCGACTTTGCCAAGGACTTTATTGTCTCGGGAACCGCCTCAGAGCAGCTCTTTGGCATGTGCGAGGGTCTCTGGGAGCCTGATATGGTGCGTGCTAATGATGCCTGGTTTCACACTCATACCTCCCCGTGGCGGGAGATGACTGTGGTCTACGCTTGTGATATGGAATGCTAATGCCGCATTGTAGGAGCCTGATGCCCTCTTTGAGACCATCTCCCAAGCGTTGCTCAACGCTGTTGACCGTGACGCCCTCTCTGGCTGGGGCGCCCATGTTTACATTATCGAGAAGGACAAGGTTACCAAGCGGTTACTAAAGGGCAGGCAGGATTAGAGCGGCGTTTCGGACAGGCCTGGGAACGTAGATTGAGGGATGATGTGGTTTATGTATCTTGTATGAATAGATACTCGGTCGATATCAACCGCTGGGTAATGACGTGCACAAGCACCAAGCAATTAGCTCCTGGTCCTTTAACGATTCTATGAGTGTCAACCCGAATGGCTGTATTTCTGGACGCATGATTACACACAAAATCTGACGTTAGGAATTTCTTATGTTAAAGGCCAATATGGCCATCTAGGTCTATCTCAGCTTTTGAGCCGGCCACCATATGATACATGAGATTCTAATCAACTTCTAGCTCGAGCCAGATTCCAAATCTCTACCTATTTCCATCTCTATTGCTCTTTCTTTGTCTTGAGGGAGGTGTCGGTTGTCGTCTGCATGAAGAATTGCCGCTCAACAGCCTTGAGCACTTCATCAAGTAGTCTGCGAATGGATTAGCGTCATGTTCAACGCGAACTGGACAGGATTGGAAACTTACATAACCGGCGCACTGATAACAACCACCGCCTGCCACTCCATCAAGTTCAGGGGCAGGATGGAGAACAGGGTCTGGAGGAAGGGGATGTAGAGGAGGGCAAGGTGGAGGGCCATGGAGAGGGCAATGGCGTAAACGAGCATCATGTTCTTCCACAGGGGGAGAGTAAGAAGAGACTCGCTTGACGACAGGGCGTTCATGGCGTTGAACATCTCAATGACGACGAGGATCGATAGGGAGACGGTCGAGGCGGACTTGGCCAGATCGTTGGAAAACATCTCGCATCCAATCTCGGGGAAGTCGGCCGAGCAGTGGTGGAAGCGGGAGAGCTGGCGGAATGTGATCTGGGGACCCTCGGGGTTGTACATGAACCACCAAGCGTAACCTGCAACCGTGGCGAGACCGACATAAGTGCCAATGATGAGGTATCGGAAGAACAGCCAGCCGCCAATGAGAGCCTCATCCCGCTTGCGAGGTCGGCGCTTCATGATGTCGTTGTCGGGAGGGTTGAAAGACAGAGCGGTGGCGGGAAGGCCATCAGTGACCAGGTTAACCCACAGAAGCTGGACGGGAACAAGAGCTTCAGGCATGCCAAGAGCAGCCGTCAAGAAGATGGAAACGACTTCGCCAATGTTGGATGAGATCAGGTAACGGATAAACTGCTGGGTGTTGTTGTAGATGGAACGACCCTCCTCGATAGCAACCTCGATAGTGGCAAAGTTGCTGTCGGCGAGAACCATGTCGGCGGCCAGCTTGGAGACATCGGTTCCGGAACCCATGGCAACACCGATATCCGCCTTCTTGAGGGCAGGGGCGTCGTTGACACCGTCACCAGTCATGGCAACCACTTCACCGAGGGACTGAAGTAGGTCAACAAGTCGCGACTTGTGGCCAGGCTCGACACGGGAAAACAGGGATGCCCGCTTAGCCGCCCCGAGTTGCTCATTAGGAGATAGTTGATCAAATTCGCGACCAGTGTAGCTCTTTCCAGTGAGATCCTCGTGCTGACCAAAGACTCCAATCTGTCGGCAGATGCTCTCAGCAGTGTTGCGGTTGTCTCCGGTGATGACAATGACACGAATACCGGCGTCCTTGCATCGCTGGATAGCGCGAGGAACTTCCTCACGAGGAGGATCAAGCATACCGACGAGGCCGAGGAAGGTCATGTTCTGTTCAAGCTGGGCGTACTGCTCGGTAGAGGTGGCTGAGTGAAGAAGAGGGTTCTCGGGAACATCATCGATGCTGGCCAAAGCAATAACTCGGAGACCATTGTTACCATATCGCACGACCTCGCTCATCAGAAGATCCGCGACCTTCTTGCTAAGAGGCGCCTTCTTGCCACCAGGACCAAGGAGAGTCTGTGTGCATCGATCGATAACAGATTCGGGAGCGCCCTTGACCAAGAGCTTCTTCTCGTTGCCGTTGCTAACAAGGACCGACATGCTCTTTCGATCGCGAGAGAATTCATAAGTGGCGAGGCGGGGGAGTGACTTTTCGTAAACAGCGCTGGCATGGTGGACGCAGTCCTCGGGGCGAGTATCAGCGGGCGCACAGGGGCCAATCTTCTCAACCAGGACTCTCAGGGCACCCTCAGTGGGTTCGCCAACGCTCGAAAAGGTGGCAGTTCGGGAATCATAGGCGAGCTGGGCATCGTTACAGATAGCGGCAACTTCGGTCATCTGACGGATGGTGACGGAAGAGTTGTAAAGGTCCTGAACAACCTCACCGTTGGACTTGATGACTCCTCGAGGAGCAAAAGTAGTACCCTCAACATCCAACTCGGCAAGATCGCTGCCGTCCTCGTTAAGATAGACAACCTTGCTGACGCTCATCTGGTTAGTGGTCAAGGTACCGGTCTTGTCGGAGCAAATGACGCTGCAGCTTCCAAGAGTCTCGACAGATGGGAGGCTTCGGACCACAGCATTCTTGGCGGCCATTTTCCTTGTTCCGAGAGCGAGGCAGGTGGTGATGACGACGGCAAGACCTTCAGGAATAGCTGCAACACCAAGAGACACGGCAATCTTGAGATAGTAGATAGCGCCCTTGGTCCAGCTACCGTGGCTGGGATCGTTGAAGTTGGGAATGTTGATAAGCCAGACCAGAATGCAAATGACGGTAATGACTTTGGCCAGACTGTCGCCGAAATCGTTGAGCTTCTGCTTGAGGGGGGTTGGTTCCGAGATCTGAGCAGTGATGCTCTCGTGGATATCTCCGATAGCGGTGTTGGGGCCTGTCAGAACAACGACAGCCCTGGCGCGGCCAGTAACGACGGTGGTTCCAGAGAACAGCATGTTTGTCTGATCCTGCAAAACTGCCTTCTCATCTCCGATAACTGTTGTAGCGCGCTTTCCAACACTCTCGCTCTCTCCGGTGAGCACAGCCTGGTCGACAGCAAAACTATTGCTCTCGATGGCGACAACTCGACAGTCAGCGGGAATGCGATCGCCAATGGCAACGGTGACAATATCGCCAGGAACCAGCTCGTCGGCCTTGACTCGTGAGACATGACCTCCATTTCGCACCACGTTGGCCTCGTTGGCCGAGTATTCTTGCAAGGCAGCAATGGCCTTTTCCGCGCTGCTCTCCTGGGAGACTCCGACGACGCCATTGAGGATGAGGATAGTGAGGATCTAAGAGCATCCAAATCAGTCAGGGGTTTATCCGTGGGGAGATCGTGGGACAGGAGCACTCACAACTACAGGATCGACAAAGGCACTCCAGCCCTCTTCCTCGTCAAAGAGGGCTAATACGAAGGACACGGCGGCAGAACCCAGCAGGATAATAACAAGCTGGTCCTTGAACTGTTCGAGAATGAGCTCCCACAGAGGTGTCGGAGGTTCCTCTGGAATAGCTGCACGATGTCAGATACGGTCCAAGGCAGGTAGCGGGGCTATCGCGGGGACAGTAGGTGGACCTACAGTTGCGCCCGTGTTTCTTGCGCAGTTCAGCGACTTGCGCGTCGCTTAATCCATTGGTCTCGTCGACATTGAAGTTGGCGAGGACATCGCCCACGGGTCGGGCGAAGGCGCTCTCCATGGTGAGGGCAGCGCGCGAGGCAAGCGCACGAGACAAGGCGTGACGAGCTTGTACGAAGAGGAGAACAAATACGAGCGCCTTGCGACAAAGGAGAAGACTCGAGGAGATGCGAGACAGGCACACCTAGAGGGGGGAAAGAAGAGACAGAAGAAAGAATCAAGAAAAACCAGAGAGAAGTTAAGTCAAGGAAAAAGAGAGCGTGTGGGATAAAAGACACGGAGGCAACAATCACCGGCTTCCAGTCATGGTAGATTTGTCACAACGGGAAAGGCAAGGCGATCGAAAAAGGCCCACGCACGTGGCAACCTACCTCGCAAATAATGGGGGTAGGGAGGGGACGTCTGAATCGCGAAGCTGCCTTTCCGCTTTGGTCTCCGCCGGACGCTCCGTCGCGAAAAGTCCAACGTGTTCGTTTGCCCCGGCCATAGCCACGGCTTTCGGGCAGTCGGCGTCTCTTGTCGCGCCCAGGGTACCCCCACTCCCCGGCGGGCTTGGAGCCGTAGACCCTCTCCAGCTTTCTGCCTATTAGTCGGATCGTTCCAGCGAGCACGTCCACTGAGCGCCACTGGGAAGCCCCTGTAGTCCCCGGCTTTGACCCCTGAAGCGAACCTCAAAAGAGCCGCCCTGAAGCCCCTCGGCGTCCACTCGCGGCTAGTCTGCCACTCTAGCCCCCTCAGGCCTAGCTCCTGCTTGCACCGCCACGATGCCGGGCTAGCTGCCTTACACAGACACGACAACTCCATTGATCCATTGGCTTCCTGGGTCGACGTGTGCCAAGTTGAAGATTGCCGTGTAGGCCGTGCTCACCAATTGATAATGAAGTTATTGATGGGGAAAGAGGAGCAGTGTAGAAGGGCCAAGAGGATGCGTTGCATACTATTCTGATTCTGTGGCAAATTGAGTACGTAGGAAGATTCCAACCTCTCCTGTATGCCGAGTGCGGACACCAATCTGCCGGTATCACCGACATAAAATGACTAAGCAAAACTGAGTCTGTGATGAGATCAATCTGGTCAAACATCGAGACAACTGGAGTCCAAGACGGGATCCATATATACTCTTTCAAGCCATCATTCGCATACTGCAGCTTAAGCAAGCGGCAGCCTTTCCGTCTACATGCCGTCATTGGCCCGCAGGTCCAGACATGAAAGACGGGCAAGGCCAATATCCAATCTCCGTGAGGACAGGATCAGGCTTATTTCCCGCTCATGGACAAGACAAAGCACGCAACGAGACAAACAAGCAATGAGACAGCTCCGGCTCATTACCACGACGTAATCTTGTTGCATTTGCCCGACAGCAGCCGCAAGGCTTGGAGCTCTTGAAGCTTGCCGCATCCCCACGCGCACCAACAACGTCAGCTTTGGACCTCATGGGCATCATGGCGACAGTCATGCTCGAGCTTCATGCCCTCGAACCCCTCCCCCAGCCTCCTCCATTCTCATAACCTCCCAGAGTCACTCGCCAACTTCTCATCATTGTCTCGGACCAATTTTCCAACATGTGGCGGGCACGGCTTGGACCGGGCACAAAGCTTCCGGGGTGCCTGCTTAGAACTTGGCCGCCCATGTTCACCTCAAAGCTACTGCAAGCCATGAAGCTATCCTCATCCTTGTGCCGATCCAACATGTCGCTGTACGACGCTCAAAACCACGCTCTTGTCCCCCAACACAGCATGCCCTAGCTATAGCACCCAGACAATTCAACGGGCACTGTGGTTCTCTTATACCACCGCCTTGCCTCTTTGGCCCTTTGGGCTATCCTTTATCCCGGACGCAGTGCCCCTGGCCTCGTCTCCCGCAACAGGGCCATCATAGGCGACAGCAGAGCTTTGTGTCACTGCTTCCCAGCCGTGATACTTCAGCTTCTCGCCGCCGGCGCTGTGCGGATCTCAAGGGCCCGGGATCCTAGGTGGTGAGCTGCAGACGAGCCGTCATGACTGTGTAAGACATTGCTGATGCATAGTTTTGTCGGTCTCGGAAGAGATAGACGGTGAACGATGTTCTCCATCGACGCCCAGAACTCCTATCTCGGCTTGCCCCTGGAGATATCTGGGAAGGAGCATTTCGGGGCATTGGAACTCACCCCGAGTCACTCCTTCCTTGCCATCACTCGCAACGTCCTGTACGTGGTTGCCTTGCTCTTGTGGGCATTTTACCCCAGGCCCAAACTCGCTCGTGATGCCTGTGATTCCCTTCCTCGATTTCATCATCCACCACCGTCGCCATGTTTTGAGAGCTCGTCCAAGTCAAGCCTTTTTGATTGTTCTTTTGGTTTCTTGAGATCGATACTCAACTACCCTTCTTGGATCCCACGCAATAGTCTGCCTTCCAGCATGGCCCTCGCCGAGCCTTCGATGCTGCCCTCGGGTCTTCACTCAGGCATTCATAATTCGCGACACTCCAGTTGGGTGGCTGCTGGCTTTACAGACTTTTCACGTGATGCGGTCCCTTTTGACGGACTGAACAGATTTTACGGCATTGGCTTAGCTCCTGATTTGAATAGCCTCCCTATCGAGGGCCTCATACCTTCACCAGCCGTGGATAGCATCGGTCCTCGGTGCTCAACTCCTGAACCGATACACGATTCCCATACTCGACCACATTTTCCCCAGATAGCTATCGGCTACCTCAAGAACCTCGGTCGAAGTGGTCAGCGCCCCAAACATGGCATGCCAAAACGACCCTTACGCAGGTGGTTGAGATCTCTACATCGTCGAGGTGGCACTGGACAGCCGATCTGGTCTCCTGAAACAGGATGGCAACCCCTCGAGTCCAGCGAACCATATCAACTCGCTTTTCGTCGTGGAAGAAGCCACCGAATATCATCTTCAGGATCCTCCTTTGGATTGTTTGCGGCTATACGTAGCGCTACTCTCAGTCTTGTTAGCTCTAGCGCTGCGGCACGCTCGCGTCGGAGCCAGCACCAGTCCCATGGCACATCTCGCGCCGATCGAAGCAGTCGAGCCTCTTTGTCCGTTCCCCGGTTCTCCGAGGATGATACACCCTTGGTGCATGTCAAGGCAGGCCTCGCTGAAAGACAGCGCTCCTTGCAACGCCGACAAGTTCTGGAGGAGCTCGTCAACACCGAGGAGGGCTACATTGGTGACATCCGCTTCCTCATCAATGTGAGCTTGTTTCCCTGAAAGTTGGGATCATGAGTTGACAGTTTTTAGTCCTACGTCACTATGCTTGCCGCTCTTTCGGCTCTGCCTGAGCGGCTGCGGTCGGCAATCAATCGCAACTTGCACCAAATCGTTGAGCTACATGACGAGATCTTGGGCGAACTTCATCGTGTAATTCCCGACTCGGAGTACAATCAGTGTGATCATCCAATGTTTTCCTCTCAGGTGGCAAATAGGAAGAATGGCTATCGTCGATGGTTGAGTGCAGATGCACCCGCAGAGCATCAGACCAATTCAGAGTGGTTCCAGGATCAGCGTGGACTGGTTTCGGACCCTCAAGTGGCAGCAGAAGTAGCCAAGATCTTCAGCAAGAAGGTAATCAGATCATCGTCTCCATTCTATTCCTGGATCACCACACTGACTGCAACTAGATGCCCCAATTCTTCATATATAAGGAGTATGGAGCAAAGTACGAGATGATGATGAAGGACATTGCATCGGCCGATGAGAACTTGCCAGAGTGGGAAACGCAGCAACGAGGAGTCGAAGCTTTTGTCTCCTCTTTTGAGTCCTCAAAAATCCAAGGTGGCGTGGTCAAGAAGGCTCTCACCATTGGGGATCTCCTCGTCAAGGTACGTCCTCTGATCTTGCAGAATACTCACTGTATTGACACGTCAAATCTAGCCTATCCAGAGAATCTGCAAGTACCCGCTTATGTTTGCAGAGCTTCTCAAGCACACGCCTGCACTCGATTGTCCAAACTCTCACATGGAGGTTGAGGCTACCTTGGTGAGGTTGCGAGAAGCTACGGCAGAAATTAACCGTTCGACTGAAAACGACGACATGAAAGTTACGCTTGAGAAAACATGGCTACTACAGGACCGAATGGTGTTTCCAGAACGAGTAAGTTACAGAGCTCTATTTCATCCTTGGTCTAATATTTGGCAGAGGATCGACACAAATTCAAAGAATCAAATCCGTTCCTTTGGGCACATCCAACTGTGTGGAGCGCTCCACGTCTGTTGGCAAACTGAAGAGAGTGTCGAGGGCCAGTATATTATATGCCTGCTATACAAAGATGTCCTCTGTCTTGCGTCAGGCGGCAAGTTGGATCCGATCTATACAATTCTGGCCTGCATTGATCTTCATGGTGCGAGAGTGGAGGCCGCGGACAACGGACGAGGTAAGACGACTGCCTGTTGACGAGAGCGAGACCTGGCAACTGACGTGCTTCGTTGTAGGTTTACAATGCCATGGTGCGCCTTTCTCTTGGAAACTTGTCTTTGAAAACGATCATCAATTATACGAGTTGATCATGACAGCTTGTACTGCCAAAGAAGAGACTGAATGGCGAAGTCGGTTGGACAGCCCCCTTGGTCTAGAGCACGAAGAGAAGCCCCCGGTGCTTCATGGTTTCCTTTCCTTGGATATCAAAAGCCTGGGTGCTATTTTCGGTCGAAAAGGTGCGTACAACAGCCATCGGGTGGTGCGACTGTTACTTACATTTGCAGGCACTATTGCTCGAAGGATGTCTATTCATCGAGCGACCACCGTTGGTCCTAAATCAGCGCCCTTTCACGTCATTCTAAAGAATACGTGCGCTATAGGACCGGGGACTGGTACCACTGGAACAGCAGCAGGTCTCTACCGGTCACAATCATTACTATCAACGAAACCGAGGATTCCGGTACTGGTACCGCCACGGAGCGAAAGAGAGCGACTTGAACTTCTTCTAGCAGATATCTGGAGTCAAGACATTCTTCCACTTCCCGGCATGCCAGTTGTTACCCGGAATGAGCAGGTGGTGAGACGGTCAGCGTCGACAATGCTGAGGAAACTGAGCGTGACATCCAGGAGGTCGGGAAGCGTATCGCGCAGGGCCAGTGAAAATCCAACTGCTGGCGGCCTCACCCGGCAGAGCAGCAAGTCGAGTGAGAGCGGCCACAACCTCAGTGAACTCGCCGAAAGTGAGGAAAGCGAACGCTCGAACATTACAAAGAGCTCCACGCTGCCAGAGATGCAGGAGGTAGACGAAGAGGAAGATTGCATGTCAGGTTCGAGCTCGCCAAGGCTGGAGCTCACGCAAGTATCCGGATTTCGATCCCTGGATTTGGCCGAAATTGTTCAAGATGCCGAGATGGAAAACCAGTTGAGGGAGGCAACAGTCTTGCGAACATCGGCGACCAACAGTCTCCGGATGATCTCTTCACAAAGTTCCCGAAAATCAGGGACGTTCTCAATAACGAAGGAGAACTCTCGCCCATCAGCTAAGCTCTCGTTGCGGAGTAACAGCACTCGATGGATCAAGGGTAGAAGCCCAAAGAATGAAAGGAAAGGGCATGGCCTTCGCAGATTGTTTCAATGAAGAACTTTTGTCTACTCGGTGGTTTCGCGGTGAGGGTTTTCTTGGGATAGACATATTATGCTTGTCATCAGGAAGTGGGAGCGGACAGTTTAGTTGAGCTACTGGCCGTTGGTGTTGTCAAAAGTCGTATTCAAAAGTTAGTATTTTTAGCCAGTCGAGCAAAAGTTTGTCAGGAAAAGTATAATCATGAAAGATGATATTTCTAGTACACATACGAAGAAGCACCTGTCCGACCAGATCCTATTTGGAGGGCAATGGCATGTTATTGTGCTGAGGGCAGCGTGATGGACACACATCGGATGTGGACACATGGACATCATGATATACATGCATCTTAGGTCCTGGTTCAAGAGCCTGGGCATTAGGCTCCAAGCTCACACCCTTGTCGTACCCTCATCATCAGCCTCTTACCAGGGGGGGCCAAGGTGAAGCTTTCTTTGCCAAGGTAGAAGCAGACGATAGAGACACGTACGCAGTACCTGGCGTAGAAGACGGGAGAACAACAAGAGTCGAGGTGGCTTGGAGCTAGGGACCAATGCAGCCAATGCTTGGAGGAGGAATTGCCCAGGCTGACGCGGGGCACGCGATCGATCGACAACTTGAAATGAGCATGAGGCGGCGGCTTTGATGCTGACAAGCATCGGCGAGAGAACAATCAAGGCGATGAGGTCTCAAAACATGGTGACGTACTGGGTGGGTTCAGCATGCAGGAACGTAGAGAGTGGAAGTGGGCAAATTCCAACCTGGCAAGCAACGGGAAGCTGTTCAATGATTGGCCGTGGAGTGTTCTAGCGGCTCTCAGCGGGGACCTCAACCTCTGCAAGCCCCGCGGCTCAGTACGTACCTGCCCTAAGGTGATGCTTGAGAGCTCGGCTATGACGTAGGGAGCTCCCCATCAGCAAACAATGATGGAAGCTACCTCGTCACTGCTCCTCTCATTGAGCTTCTTTTTAAGCCTTTGGATGCACCCTTCCCCTCCTCCTCTTCTTCTCTTCTTTTCATCATCCTCACGACTTCTATTCTCTTCATTGACACA
>JABFFE010000542.1:0-48781 GCA_013623625.1 Fusarium setosum | reverse complement strand
GTCCAAAGTTAGAATAGCTTTATTTATTATACTGTACTTGTAAGTGGTTGGAGGGGAGAGAGGGGAGGGGAGGGACGGCGACATGTTCGTCATCACGCCAAGCGCTACTGTAACCTACCGACTTGTATATAGACTTCAACCCGGACGGACGGGACGGGAACTAACCTCACCTAAGGGCACGTATATGTGTGTATGGCCTCAAAGGTCACTTTAATTCGGCACTGCCGTCGCCTACGGACAACGGGAGGCTGCCTTTTTCTTCACAAACGGGTAACCTGCGTAGATGCGGGGTGTTCGGGTCGCTAAGAGGTCCCCTTCCCAATACTGATTGCCTAATTTAGCAACCAGCCACGGCAGCCCAGTCCAGGGTAGCCACCGGCCAACTGAACAAGGCCATTGTCCTGCCTGGCAAGGCGACCGTGCGATAGATGTAGTATTGGTGATCGTTTATTTGTTAGCACGGTATTGAAAGTCGTATCTAGTTCGGTTGTCAAAGGTATTATTGTTCTCAACACGTTATCCTAGATAGGTGTGGAAAATTGATTAATACTGAGGTCACACACATGGGTTGCTGCTAGCTCTTCCTTCAATTCATCTGCATATTCCAGTGGATTAGATCCGACCTATTATAGACTATCCAGGCAGTTAAAAAGGTCATGGAACATCCCCGATTCCCCCTTAAATGTTTCTATCATCTCGAAGTTGACTTGGTGCCAGCCGGCGAGTTCACACCACCCCAGGGTACCTTACTCAATTCTCACACCCGATAGTACACAAACTTAGCCCATGATATCACCATGTTTAGAATACGCAAGAATAACCTTCCAAAACAAACATACGTTAACGGGCTCATCCAAAGTTTGCCTTCCGCAAGATGACGGCTCTTCTCAACAAGCTCCCCCACTTTGCCGTGAGGGGCCATCCCGCTTCCGTCAGCCAAGCGGAGCTGCCAAAACGAGCCAACCACGAGGTCACACCTCGACTTTTATATCAACGACGTGCAATGCAAACTCTTACAGCTTGACATCAGCCAGGACAAAGACCCAAAGGAACCATATCGCAAACGCCGCACAAGACTCGCTCAAGTCCAACACTAGGAATTGAACCAGTTTCCCAAACAAAACTCGGAATCGCCGCAGACTCATCCAGTTGCCACCTTCACCCTCACAAACTCATTATTGAATCTCATATACCATGGGATCGCTTCCAGACTACACCCTGCCGCCGCAGGAGATCGCCTTTGACGGGTTCCTCTTCGACATGGATGGAACAATCATTGATTCCACAGAAGCCGTAGTCAAACACTGGGAGACGTGAGCACACTCGTGCCCCGCCATACCGAACAACTGGCCAGCTAACCTTTCCTCTCAGAATCGGCAATGAGATAGGAGTTGCACCAGAGGTCATCCTCGAGACTTCTCATGGACGCCGCAGCATAGACATCCTCAAGCTTCTGGCGCCCGAAAAGGCCAATTGGGACTGTAAGTTGCAATATTTTGGCGGTCAAGGGCGACCAACAGAGCCCAGGACTGCACGGACAGGCCAATAGCCAGCTCACTCGAGGGCAACAACCGCCTTCCAGCTGATTGGGCTCATGCCATGGAACTACCACGGCGATCGACAAGGCCCCAGCTAACCCTTGCCCTAGATGTCCGGGATATGGAAGGCCGCCTTCCCAAGTATCACGGCCACGAGGCCGTCGAAATCCCTGGCGCCCGTTCCATGATCGAGGCTCTCATCGCCGAGTCCAGCCCCTGGGCGATCGTCACCTCGGGCACTGTACCTCTCGTCACCGGATGGCTCCGTGCTCGAGATCTGCCCACACCGCCGACGGATCGTCTCGTCACTGCCGAGTCTGTCGAGGTTGGCAAGCCTGACCCTGCATGCTACCGCCTCGGCCGTGAGCGTCTGGGGCTGCAGGACGAGAAATTCCAGGTCCTTGTGCTTGAGGACAGCCCGGCAGGGATTCGCGCGGGAAAGGCGGCTGGTTGCAAGGTGCTCGGGCTTGTGACGAGCCATACGGTCGAGCAGGTTGTTGCTGCAGAGCCAGACTGGGTGGTCCAGGACCTTTCCTCTGTCAAGATCCTGCGGAGCGAGGGAGCCAAGGTCACGATTGAGGTTTCGAACGCCCTCCGGATGTGAGTGGGATATCGACCGAGGTAGAGACGCCCGAGATGAGGATGGAGTTCTGTATGAGGGAGACTGAAAAGAGATGGAACCGCGAGGGATGAAATCACTTGATTTCATCATCACAATAGAATGTCCAATCGATACATAAACGGGCCGACGGGCTGGGCTGGGTTTCCAAGAAAATACATAGATAGACGAACGATCATTCCCTTAAACAGGGAATCTTGACATCATCACTTCTCCCTCGACGCTTGTCCTCATCTCATCTCCCCTGTCTTCCCTGGAGATCCCTATCATGATGTGACCCACGGTGATCGACACGCCTAAGCGAAGCGATTCGCGACGTGTAGCGAGACCCAGTGAAGAAATTCCGCCTCGGTGCGGAATCACTCTGCCATGAGGGAGACTTTGCGATAGATGCCGGATGAGGCCTTCATCACACCGTGACAAGACAAGGCTTCCATCGTTGTCACCATTGTCCATGGCCAGATGGTCGCACCCTTCCATGCACCATCTCCACTCCAGGCTCACACACAATACAAGTGAGACGTCTCAAAGCCACCTCGTCCAGGACGCGGCTCGTCCACGGTTTGTGCTCGTTTGTCTTGGCCGACATTTGCTTTTCGGTATCGGCTTCCCCTCGTGTCCCGATTGCGCTACGCAGCGAGACACGGGCGTTGCCCTGTTTTGCCTCTATCAAGCGCGCCCAACGATCGCGCGGCTCCACGTTAGCCCATGCTCGGTCGCGTACTGCACTGTACAGTACCACACTGAATGCTGGGGCCGATTAGGAATGTCTCAGTTGCTGGCTGTCCCCGAGCTTAAGCAAGTCCAAGGGCAGCGATCATGGAGCCCTACTGCCCGTCGGAGCGGGGTAGGGGTGACTTTCGAAGGTAGGGAAGAAAGACGATGTGGGCAAGTCTCTGTGTGTGTGTCTGCAAAGCCGAAAAGCGTTGGCGTTGAAATTTTTTCCCCCTTCCCCCTTCCCCCTCTCTAGCGGTCGTCATCCAATGCTGACTCAAGCAGATTGGCCCCCTTGACCCCTGACGCGTCTGAATAGTAAACAAAGGGTGAGGGCATCTCGGCAAGTCTGGGCATCAGAAGTCGCAAAACCGCCGGTGTCACAAGATACTTTCAACGCCCGATCTGGACCTGTGGCGGTGTCACAAAGGCGGAGCTTTTTGCCCTATTGTCGTGTTGCTGTCTGCAGGTACAGTTATTCTATCCTGGGACAATGTCCGAGGAGAGTGGAACGGGGTAAAAAGCAAACCCGTCCATGTTGCAGTGCCAGGCAGCATGTATCACGACACAGAGTACGCAGGATGTATGTAGGTGGAATTACGTAGACATGAGCTGGTGTCATATCCTGCTGCCCGTGAGTTGACAAGGACCAAAATAGCATCGGCGGCGCACAGGAAGGTCTCTTCAGGTTGTACAATGTATGACGGTTGCAGTTGCAATAAGAATTGCAATCTTATTCCCAGTTGCACGGCGTCGCGGAATGGCCGCGACGTCTGCAGGCAGGCCGGGATACCCTCAGCCATGGGCGCCGTGCTTGCCTTTTCGTAATGTCGAGAGAACCGGGCATCGACTTTCACGGGCGACAGTAATCTCGTGTCATCTCATGGCGACAAACAGCGGCTGCAAGGTCCCGGCCGCCGGTGTAGCTGTCAGGATAACCATCTTCGTAAAGGTACGGGTAGTGACATGGAGGCTGATCTGGTGGCTTTGCTCCCAATGTCCGCCACGCCGCTAGACGTGAACCGAAGGGAGTGGTGATTTGGAGCCGCTCCCAATGTAAACAAAAGTTTGAGGTGGTGATTGTTGTTTGCGGACCCCCTTGTAACTTTTCACGTTGGGACAGGGGAAATCTGGAGGACCCATGCCGGAAACAAAGGGAGATCTTCCGGCAGGATCCATTGGGATCTAGAAACCCATCTGCTCATCCACATTGTCGGAGTCAGCCGGCGCCCGGAATATTGCAACGGCCCAAGCATGGAGTACAGAGCAAACAAATGTAAAACAGTCGTCGTGTCTTCGAAAAGGGTGCAATTCGTCCTATTTCCGCAAGCCCATCGCCCCACGAAAATCCGGCCGGTTGGGTTTTTCGCTTGCTGGCTCCTTAGGGCGAGCACCGGTCCCCTGGAAATTTGGCCAAAGATGCAGACGCCCTCTCGATTTGTCTCGTAGGCCGTGATGGTGGCTGGCGTAAAGGAGATTGGGGCCCCCCTCCCCTCTGGCCTCATGCGCCCGTCGCAGCCACCCCAAGACCGACTCCGCTGGCTATGTTCTAGATATGTGCTAAACCGCTTTGCTTTGTTGTTTCGTCAGCTCAAGCGCACGTATGTATGGGTTTCCCCTTATTCCTGCAGTTCCGGATGAAGAAAAAAGGAAGACAACAAGTTCCATGTTGAGAACGGGGGGAAATGGCGTGTTTTGGATGCCCAAGTCTGCAACCTGGAGAAAGACATGTAAGATGCCAACGCATCGTGACAGCTAGTAGACAGGTAGATACCAAGATAATCTTAAAATAAAGAAAAGAAAAAAAAAGAAGGCTAATCTCACTTCGCCTAAAATCTCGCCACAGGCAGGTCCATACAGGATTCTCCGACCAAGGTAGAGATGCCCAGCTCTGCTAAACAAGGAGACGGAAATTAACAAAACACCAATCCTTAACGGAGGCGTTTGGGGCTTCGCGATAAGAAACAGCGGCTCAGAGCAAGCAGCGAGTCAGTCGCCAACCGTCTCCGTTCCCCCACATCGGCACGGGTTGAAGACTTCTCGGAGAGTGGGAGGAGGGGGAGGGTCTAACTGATGCGTTGGCCTTCGAACGGGGGCCAGACGCGCTGATGCGAGTCGTAGAAGGGCCACGGACGCTGCGGCGCTGCCCACCCAACGTCCACGAGCGCGAACAGGCGAGATCTTCTAGAGCCGAATAATCAACTCCGTAAGTATGACGGGACTCCGAGGGGACAGACCGGTGCCCGTCCGGGCCGACTCCACCTGCTGAGCTTGTCCTCCTCCCAAGTGCCCGCTTTGGGAAGACCGGTGCCGTTACGTGATGATTGTTCATGTTGAAGGTTTGATGAGCTCGTCACCATAGCGCTCAGACTCTGCCGTCGTCGACACAGTGCTTGGGTTTCTTAATGTTGATTTGGTTTCGCGCCGACTGCTTCACTCACATTACCGCCTTGGTTCAGCCAAGAAGAAATGCCAAGAGCCCATAATCTATCCCCCAAAGCCTTGTAGGGCCTTCACAAACAATCCTCCACCAAGCAAGCAAACCTCCACAGGAGTCTGGCCCGGAGGCCCGGGGAGGACTAGCGTCACCGCCCAAGCTTGTCGGCCACGTGTGGGATGGATCCGCTTCTGGCCTTGTTCGACAAGTTGAGAAACACGGCACCCCTTGCCCCCAGTCCTGGTGCCTTTTTGGGGCTGCGTGCCGGCCACCCTCGTCGCCGCCTATCGTCTGATTCCCCATGATCCTTGGATGGTACAGAACGCCTTCGTACCGTTTGTGTACCGGGGAAGCATAGTCCGCCTGTGGCCCTGGCCGGAACAGGCATGGGTAGGAAGATGGAGACTTGAGAGCCTGTGGGTGTTTCGATACACGCGTCGAATAAAACTCATATCTAATACCCCCCTGTCTGTCGTCTTCGAACCTCCGCCGTCTCGAACTCCTGGTTCAAGAGAGGGTTTCTTTTCCTAACGGCATGATAGACGGCAGGGTTTGTCCCGTCCCATTCCTGAAGTCCAACCGACAAGGATATTCGTTCGGCGTGCTGGCACACCTTGAGCTCATATCGAAGCTAATCGAGATAGATCTCTCGTCGAGAGTACGTAGGGTGCTTGTCACCAAGTTGATTCGACTCCTCCGGTGCGTCTGTACCAGCACGGGTTCATGTGCTCAGCTGGAAGCAGCTCGATTAATGCTTATGACGAGGCAAAGGATGAACCGTGCCCATTGCGACGTACCCAAGTGTCCGACAGCCTTAGCTGCGGCGAAAGGTGCAGGGAACGAGGTTCGAGGGTTATTTGGGATTTGATGTTGATTGCCGACATAGAGGAGAGGCACCGAGAGAGTAAGTTCGGGGCTAGCCTCAAGCCTCTTTAACAGGGGCTTCGGCCTTTGGCAGCCCCTGGAGCTCATCTGAATGGTCCGTGGAGTGACCCAAATGGAGGTTGACGTGGTGGTGACTCGCCACGGCCTAGAGCTTTCCGGCGTACTGGTAACTACTTGCTAGTATCTCCAACGATCCCACCTCGTCTCCATCTGGTCGCTCCCAACGCAATGGATGACACACGCCCTAGCCTTGACTCTGGCTCCGAATCTCGCTCTAAAAGACGAGGTAGGGTTGTAACCGCCTGGCCATGGACACATTAAGTGATTTGCGGAAACACTCCGCAACTGATAGCTGTGACTATGTCGACGGGCAAGGGCTTGGGAAACAGCTGCCCTATCGTGCGTGGCTTTTAAGCACTTGGTGGAGGGGAATGCTGCGGAGGAAATGATCGGTGATATTACTTGTTCGGTCACGCTCAACGGGCAGGGTTGGTGACGGACCAGCCTTTCCTCATCGGCGCTAAGCCCTGGTCAACCAGCTCCCAACAGTCACAGCCAATCGAGGCGCAGAAAGCACCAAGCTCCGCAGTGGCTCTGAGACATTGTCTTTGATGAGGCAGCCGTTGTGCTTGTTCAACTCCAGGCGGGCGTCCGATGGGCTCCCGGGAAACACCATCAAAACGGGGTTGGGTCACTCACAGGCTTCCATAATCTTTTCGAATCGTACGTTTCCCAAAGCCCTCATCTTTCTCAAGTTTTGCCGCCGGGATTTCTCCGCCACTGCAGTCGCGACAAAACGTAGGGTAATATTGCGGCCCGTCCTTCTAGCTCCCGGTGCTGGCAACCGAGTGTAAGGATTCAGCAATGAGCCTTGATCCTGGCTTGCTGTATACCACAGCATCTTGCACTGTATTCGTCAGTGCTCTTCTTTTCTGTATGTATGCGATGCCGCTCTGTGCCTTTCTCGGTGGCCAAGGCCCACCCCAGAGAGCACTCTGATGCATGTTAGTGCGAGCTACAATGCTTGATGCATCTGCAGACTTGCGCACTTGTTGACGTGGGTAAAGGATGCACTGGGCGGGTGACGTCCTTAACTCGAAAGTGCCGAGGAGGATGCGAGGCTTTCTAGGCGCTTGTCGCTCAATTGGCCGTTCAATAGAGGTCAGTGTCCTGCAGTCAGCTCAGCATTCTCAGCTGGGAAGGGGTCGCATCCTGAGATCCTCGTCGACTTCCTGATTTGGCCTTCGATGTGCTCGTCGTTGAGCAAGGTCACTGCTTGTTTGGGCGCCTGGAGTTGAAAGATCAGCGATGCAGCTCAATGACGGTCCAGAGCCGCACCGTCGACGCAATGGCCGAGGTGATCGGCAAGATCTGCCCCCGCCATTCTCCCCGGAACAAGCATACCCGACTGCAAAGACCGGGCTGTCCTGTTACCTTTGAAATCTCGACTCTTGTTTCTTGGCACTCTCATCGCCGTTTGCACCATCGGTTACCGTTGGTCCCGTGGAGACGATCCTGCGTGCCGGTAACCAGCAATGGCAAGCCCTTGCGAATTCTCATGGAATTAGGCACGTACCTTACTCCTCCATGGATAGGTACGTAAGGTACCTTCACAAATCAAATTCGTGCCAAGATCTGGCATCCAGAGCACCCCCGCGCCAAAGACTTAAGCTCCTGGCCGCTTCCATATAGGGATATAATAGTGCACATCTTATGGAGATCATCCGCCTTGCACCTGAGTAGCAAGGCCATGACGGTATTTGCCGTGCTACACATCCTTTTGGCTTCAATATCGAGCATGCTGTACGGCGCTGCGACTCCGCGATCTCATTTTAAGAGACTGTTCTTTTGCTGCGGAGGGGAAGATGGAGATGCAATCCCCTCGAAGCCGCCGTAAGCGGGTGCGAGTACGAAATTCTCATCTTCACGCGGGCTTAGTTAAAAAGTCGAGACCGTTCTCTTCGGTCCTGCCGTGAGGTTCGTTCTGGCTGAACCCCACTCGGTACCTGAGAAGTGGATGTGTGCTGCGCTTCAGAACGGAGTATGGTCCACTGTTCCCAAGCATTCGTCTGCTTTTTGGTGCTGGTTTGTGGTGCAGGGGCGCGCCGTCCGTATGGAGTATCAATTGTCGACATCGTGAAGAAGAAGAACCAGAGGAAGGTGGTGAAACGATGTGACTGACTCTGGCATATTGAGGCCGACCCTCACATTCTGCCCCCGAAGCCCCGGAGCCTGATTCACAACGGTTGTTTGTTGGCAGAAAGTCAATGAGCCCAGCCAAGCAAAGGAATCGACGCGTGTGCTTGTATCCTTCCATTGGTACAGCAAGCAACCGCCTTCGGCCCCAGATCGAGGTCTACACCAAGTCAGACCCGTGTAACTCACATATTGGCGTGTTTTCGTGAACGAAGAGCACGATGACGGCGCTGCTGCGCCGTGATACTCTCTCAATCGATACATCATTTCCAGCTCCCAGGTCGACAAGGTCTTGCGCGAGTCTCCAAGCCCAGGGCGCTACCTGTTTGGGAAAATGTGGCATGCTCCACCCCTGGGCTGTTGTCGTTTCCGGTGATCCGCCCTGGCGAGACTCCAAAGAGAGTGGACTGTCGCTTAATCCATGCCGTTGATTCGCATGTTCGCTTTGGACCCCGGCGCAGAGACAAGCGATGTGTGGCCAATGGTTGAATAGCTCATGATGACTTTCACCGGTTGACTTTCATCTCCAACGATGATGCACCATGGATACGCAGTGCTGCCATCACGAGCGGAAAAATCCCTTGTCTGCCCCTCAAAGACCGTTCACGGATACATCCTCAATCTCCCCACTGCATTGGTGCTAGACCTGGCTTGCTGTCCTGCAGGTGCGCAATTTGCGGCCGGGCCCGCCAAGGGCCAACCGCTGGCTCCCTTGCACCCTTCCACCGGTCGTGGCTTTTGATCGTCCTGTTGGGCGAACCTTGTTGCTGGATAATTTGTTAGTTACACAACAAGTCTCCGAGAGTTGGAAAGCCGGAATTGAGTGGTTTGGGTCGATATACTTTCTGCAGCGCGAAACATCATGACGTGAAGCAGATCGAACAGGCTTGTGTTCGGGATGGCCAGGATATCGCCACGGACCTGTATTCACAGTTTCTTGGACTCGGAATTGGATAGAGCCGAAGAACCATCTTGCTGGAAACCGGAGCGGTACACTGCAGGTGTGGTGTCAAGCCGCTTACACAACCTCACGCAAGCCGTCGTTTCGCTGCCGATCGTGCCACGCCCCCTCAAGATACCAACTTGCGATGCCCGATAGAGAACAGGGTCGTACGCGAGTGCTGTCAACGGCTAGCATATTCCTCGGCTGTACCACCACCCAAAGCTGTCACTGTCGTCCCACGTCACTCCTCCTAGGAGAAGGTAGATTTTCAATGGGCGAGCTGATGCATCGCTTCCAGCATGACACAGAGGCTGGGGAAGGCTGAGACTGGTGGCCGACATGTCTTTCAGCTGGATGTTTGAGGGTTACATTGCACCGTATCGCTTCCGCTCTTGCTGAGTCTAGTTTCCGCAACAAAGACGACTTGTGCGTCTCTGGGATGAGTCCGGACTTTCGCATCTGCTTCGGGGCATGGGGGTTGGCCCATTATCAGGGGTTCCCCGGGGCTCGTCCGTGTGTCTTGCGGTCGATTCTACTAGCATCCTGAGTGGTTAAGATCGGGACTCTGAAGAAACTTCTTGGCTCCAGGGCCTGGGCGGGTACGTACGTGCTGGTGCTGGTTTTGGTTTGAACGGCCTCGTGGCCCAGCAAAGCGTCCCGAGGTCGAAACCCAAGGCTTCCGACCGGCGGAGCCTCCTGCGATAATCGCAAAACCTTTACACAGACAGGGGCTGCTCAACAGAGGACGATGTTGGCCGATGAATGATGGTGTGGTTGCACAGCTAATAAGGGATCTTGTGCCGGCCGCCACGGCTAGAAACATGGCACCACAGCACTGATGAACAGGGCCGCCACGGTGCGTATTTAAGTAATCTGCCAGCTGTGTGTAATGTCAATATACAAGATCCATATCAAGATGGGATATGATATGTGCGGCAAGAGACCAGGGCAAGCCAGGCGGATGTGCTAGAAGTACCCTGCGCGGGTAAGAAGATGTTGTTCCTCGAGCAACTATGAAAAGCACGGGAAAAAGAAACGTATGAAATGATGTATGAAGCAATCACGGTCCAGGCAGTCATGAGGATATGCTGAGGTTGAAGATGGTTGCATTGAGGTGGCAAAATGGAGGAACTCGTCTCGTAGCCCGGCGAACTAGAGAGCTAGAAACGGAAGGCATGCGCTCTTTCGGGATGGCTTCCTCCTGCACGCTCCCGAGTAGGTAGGTGAGAGGAAGGCAGGAGCCTACCTAGTCAGTCTTGCGCAGCTCTGTTGCCGCGACTGCGTGCTCTCGACCGCAGGAGAGCTGCCCGCTCTTGCTGCACTGACCGCAGCTGAGGACGATGCCCCTGGCCCCCATGAGTGCGCTGGCTGCAGCAGTGCAAGCGCTGGGGCGTTTCGCCGGCTACCCGTGCTCGCACTGTCCGGTCGCGATTCATCCACCGCTTCTCGGGTCCGGAGTGTGCTTCGATATCCCGACTCTATCAGCTAGCTCGGTCTGTTCATCACCTTGCTTTGACATGCCGTCAAGGCCCTCGCAAACTGGGATCTCGCCTGCCATGTGCACTTGGAGTTCTTACTAACCATGTCCATGCCCAAAGGTGTCACTCACCGTACATGGGCCTGCACAAGCCTGCGTCCCCGCCAGCCTGGTAAGTTCTCACTGCCATCTATATCCATCCGAGGGGACTTGGGATGATCGGGTTTCGTGGCCAAGGAGCTGGTATGTCAAGGCTTGGTTTCGAGTCATCTCTTGACGCCTCTACAACTCGACACGACACAGGATTAAGCGCCATTTTGTCCACGACTCAAGTGTGGATATGGCTCAGGATATACAAATTGGACTGGCGAAAGGCAGCGATACCAATGTCAAGCGATGAACAAGCTGCTGGGCGCTGGGCGCCACCTTTTCGGCCGCCGCCCTGGAACCCGGCCCTGCCAGCCTGCGTGAAGGCGCATCAACCCCTCGAGCTAGGTACGACATTCAAGCGCGCGGCCTCCACACTGGCAGCCCTCGCAGACTCCTTCGAGAGTTGGTCCAGGAGGGCCAATCCCTATCACGGTCAAAACCAGGTGGGCGCGGGACCCGCCGGGCCAATCCCGCCAAGTTGGTGACCCAATCCTCGCGATGCTAGGCCAAGCCCTCCGAGGGAGGCTTCGGAGGGAGACAGGGAGTGGTCTAGGTGGATGGACAAGGCGCCGCCACGACGGCAGCAGAGGCCGGCGCGGTGCGCTCCCTGGTCGCCCTGGGCTCCAGAACCCCGGGGTGCCAGTCTAACAAAACTTTCGGGTAGCCTTGTCGTTGCAAGGGCTGTGGGCGGGCCAGGGCGGACAGGGGTCAGAAGCAGGGATAAGCTTGACGACGAGCCTCCAGCTTGGGACCTGGAACCCAAGTTCCCCAAGGTACCTGGCCAGAGCGTCGCGCCCGGACTGCTGCGGACTGCTGTGTACCCTACCACCGGTACCTAGAGCGTGGAGTCGCTGCGATTCTGCCCTCGAGGAGACTGTACTCCCTGTACCGAAGCCCTCGCCGCGATGTGTTCTCCTTCCCCCGGCCGCGGCTTGTGGTTGGGATCCAGGGGTCTGATTGCTCGTCCTTCACCCATGCTCTCTCGGGTACGAACCCACACGCCATCTCGCAGACTGTCATGACGGGGCCAGATGACTGCCGGTGTTTCCAAGGCCCCCAGGCTGTGTAGCTCCGGCGTCCGTAACGCGTACATGTCTTTCATTCTTTTACCCTCCACACCCCTCCCACTCTCCATCACGATTTTCCCTTCCGACCAAAGACCTCCTTCGTCTACTTGATCCTGAAGAGGGCAGTTCTGAGTGAGCTTTGTTTCACAATTGCGGTACCCTTCTCGCTTGCCTGGGCCGCCTTACATCCTGCAGCAACTGTTCAAAAGACGACCCGATTCCGCAGCCTTAACTATCTCCGACTACCCACGACATCTTCACTCTTTTGTCCCTTCTGATATTGTTCAAGGCCTGCCTCTCACCAAGTCATTCTTTACTTGCAGACGTTAAGATACCGATCCGCCACTCGTTCAATTTCTGTCGAATCTCGTAGACCACTACAGGTCTCGACCAGACGATCAAACACGGGACTGAACCCCATCATTCCAATCATCACTACCAGCATTCTTCATACATTCCACAGCAAGAGCCTATGATGGAGAACATGGGTTCCTACCCCCAACCGCAATGGTCTGGCTGGGGCTACCACAACACCGCCAACCACTACCCCAGATACTCCCAGCAGCTGCCTAGCTATGCCACCTATCTTCCAGAGTCAATGGAGCTCTACAACGCCCACCAAGGTCATCTCCTCCATCATCAGATGTCTAGGACGACTGAGACAAAGCCTCGTCTCTCCAAGGAAGAGGTTGAGATTCTGGAGGCCGAGTTCCAGAAGAACCACAAGCCCAACAGTACCACCAAGAAGGCCTTGGCGGAGTCGATGAGAGTGGATAATGCCCGCATTAATGTTTGTTGTCACCTCGATGCCCTGAAGGATAGTGGTCATTTATTAACATGGATGCAGAATTGGTTCCAGAACCGACGAGCACGGGAAAAGAAGGAGAAGAACATTCGCGAATACGCGGCCAAGCAGAAGATGGAAAAAGAGAAGGCTGCTAACGAAGCGGGCACCCAGTCTGACGATGACCGTCAATCCGATCGGGTTGTCTCCAGCGCACCCTTTCCAGCCCCTCGTCCCCTTAAGGCTCAGTCAACAGACCTGTCAGCTCTGGAGCAAGAAAGCGAAACTGATGCTAGTCAATCGGATTTTGGCGCATGCTCGTCCCCGGGTGTGTCTGCCCAGGCGACCCCGGAACCCAGTTCGGCCTCTACCAACGTTTCCCTGTCCAGTTTTGGCCAATATCCTCAACTGATTGTACCTACCGAGGAGAACGAGCCCACGCCTTCCCTGCCACAAGAGTGCTTCGCTGTGACCGGCCGACTATCGACGTCGCCTGTGCAGGATCAGTACATATTCAGCAACAACAGCCTCGCCATCAATGATGCAAGCCAGCCATCCATGATGCCGTTGAAGCCTGCACCTTCTATGGACATTGCCTCTCGACGAAACCGTCGCCCTCCTCATCTTGCAATCAATGCCTCCCGCAGCTACTCAGCTTGTGCCCCCAGAACTGGAATAGATCTAGGAAGAAGGGCAGACGTTGGCCATTCGATGCGCCGTGTTGCTTCAGCAACTGGGGTTGGTCGTATCAGCAAGCATTCAGGAGGCCCCCGAAGTCCATACTTTGATCGAAATCCCGACCTGCTCTTGCAGCTCAACCGTTCTCCTAACTTCACAGGAGCGACAGCAACCATTGCGCCGCCCACTCCTAACACACCTATCGTGACAACTCAACAAGGCTTGTGCGAAGCCACGCCATCTAGCACAATAACATACGAGGAGAAGTATCCCATGGATCTCGCCATCCATGACCCAACTCTCCGGACCCCACCTACAACGCCAGGTGTTATGGACAATTTGTACAATGCGGACTCAGTATACGAAGTTGCAGTGTCAGATGAGCCCCTGGTAACACCAGGACTGGCAGGTTTCCCTCATGACTTTGAGATTCCCGGAGCATCAAACCAAGTGCCCAACTACATTTCTACCAGCTGTTCCAGCCAGCCCCAGACTCCCTCTTACGGTGCTCAGATGGGACCTACCTACTTTGGTTTCCCTGGTGGCAACGCCGAGTACAACTGGTCTGATGACACCTCGATATCGGCACATTCCTCGCCTGGTCAGAGCCAACGGAACGTGCAATTCATGAACATGACTCCATCAAGCTTCACCTACTCGGAGAAGTGAACTTCTTGATCACATACACCAACACACAACACTCATCACCAGCGGATTGCGAATTTATCAACTTGTGCATTATAGCGACACCGGTTCATGTTTCTCGAAGGGATATTGTACAATACAAACCCAGTTTTCTTTGTCCAGCATCCTTTTTATAAATGATGACAATGGTCGCTGAAGGCGACCCCGATCCATTTTTCTCTTTGTCACCCCGTGTTTTCTGGTATTTTCACGAATGAACATAAAAAGGCATCATACCCTAATGTAATGGGAGGACGGTCCTGGTTGGCGCTCTGGCATGAACATAGGGGAGCGGAGTATCCTAGGCGGAATGACTTGGGTCACGGCATGGGGAAACAAGGATGGAAGGATAGTTGCAAGAGGTCGGAAAAGACGGCGGGCAAAAGCCGCACCGTCGAGACGCAGCTGTCGTGTCAACATGGACGTCTTTCTTGAGTGGCGAGGTGGCGAAACCATAGCTGGGAAAATAGAAGTCAAACACAAATCGAATCAAAAAATCGAGGCCAACGTTTCCCAAGTTGAAGCTTGATGCGATGTCACGTAATAGCCGTGGGCGAGCCCTTCTCCGGGAGCCCACTTTGCAATGCCAGGCTGGTTGATGAGTGTCGTCAGCTCCGTCTACCAAAGGGAGATAGAGTTGAGGTTAAATGGACGACAAACCACGGCGGACGACGGCGTGATGTTTCGGGTCAAGCCTCAAACTCAAGCCAAGGGCGTGGTGGTGTCCCACATTCCATTCTCATCAGTCGACCCTCCCAAACAGGAACGGAACAGGCCCCGGGGGCGGTGCTCACAATACATAAAGCCTCTTTGCGGCTACAACAGAGGAACAAAGAGAGGGTTCAACGCCGTTCATCGCACAAGCCGGGGACCCGGTCACGCTCGCTCCGGGCGGGCGGGCCAACCCGAATCGAAGCAACCCAAGCTTCGGGGCGGGGGCCGGCATCATCGATCGCTCCTCAGGTACCGTGGCTTCCGACGCCCCGCTTTGCCCGCCCGTGCTAGGATCTGTTCCAAAGCAATGGTTGGAGACGCGGGGGATCGACACTGCAAGTGCTAGGGTGGCCTCCCGCTTACGAACGGGATCGATGAAGCCAATTGAGATCTCGATACGAGGGTAATAACGTCTGGGATATAGCTAGGACGACATTGGAGCGATGTTACTTGAAACATTGACGGAGGACTTTTGTAACCTCTAGCACTCCACAGGTACATGCACCCAACGAGCAAACACGCAAGCCACTTTGCCTGCCAGCGGAGCAATTCGTGGATTTGAAAGATGTTGGTCATGACGACAAGCAAGAAAAGCTTGACGACACGGCAAAAGGACGATCAATAACGGCTCTCGCCCAGGGAACTTTGACTTTGGAGGCTGACGGTTTGACAAAGATTTGTCCTGGATCGCACATCGCCTAACGCAAGGGACGGCAACTCAACGGATGCTTGCTTGCTGTTCCCCTTGCAGCAAACGCGTGGGGCTTTGAAGTGGCTGAACGACTTTGAAGCATTGTGGCCATAGACTATCCTGCTAGCATAGCCTGTGGATATCCATCTCGAAGGAAGACTCTCTAACCGAAGAGCCTCCTTTTTCTTTGTGAGTCGATGTTGGTGGCCTAGTTGTTAGGGGGTGTAGGATCAACGCGGGGTGGCAGCCTTTTCGCGGAAGACAGTCACAAGAACATGGCAAGTTCCATTCTCAAACCAAGGCTTGAATTACTTGCTTTACTACTAGGAAGATGATGGTGTTATGTGCTTCTCCACCATTTGTAGACGGAGGCTATTGAAGGGGAAGGATGTAGGACAACGAGGAAGCAAAATCACGATGGCCATAGTACCTATCGTATAATGACATCATAGATTAAGTTCTAGCCGATGGATTGATAATAATGTCATAGATGAACGACGATTTTGAAATCAATAATTATCCCCGACGACCCAGGCCTTCATCTTTATTGCAACATAGGTAGGTGGTGATATTTGGTGGGTGGTTAGAACCCAAGCCAAAGTACCGTGACGAGCTGTGGCAGCATCACAAGCTCTACAAATTTTTAATAAAATCTTAGGAAAATAAGACCAAGTCGTATGCTCGATACTAATCTACAAATGAATATATGCGTGTATATCCCTAGATGTTTATACTTCTTTTTCGTTCATTGGCCATCACTAAAGACTGGGTATGGAGCGCGCTTGAAATATAGTGGCCTTCAGTGGCCGTGGTCCCGGTCACAGGCGGGAACGTCAACTGTAGCCGCCCGACCGCGTGCGACCCGACGCGACTTGCAAGCTTCCGAATACGTCACCGCCAAACACGCGCACGCGCCATCAACGACCAAAGCCTCCCAGGCACTTTAACCCTCCAGCTTCAGCTACGTACCTCGTATATTTCCCACGCCATCACAACAACAGCTTTCAGTCCCGCTTGTATATCCTAACTTACTTACTTTTTTTTTTATTAACGCCTCTGCATGTTATCAATGGCCTGCATCGAATGATCACTTTGCCGCTTCCATGTCCTCTCCCGCCCTCGCTGGCACAGACGCGTCGCGTCCACCACCGTCGAGGATTTTGACGCCTAGCTCCGAAGGAGGCTCGAATCGCAATGATGAGCCTTATTCGCCCGACCGACGCAAGAGGAAGAGGGCCGACTCTGTCGCCATGGAGCATCTTTTGAAGCCCTCAATTGCTCTCAAGGTACGTACTTGGCATTGTTGATGGCGTTTTGGGCTCCCAGACTCCCTGACACTGTGACAGCCGCATCCCCCAAATCTTCACATTCAACCTCGCGTCCTCCACCCATTGATGGTTCTACCTCGCGAACATCTTCCACTCTCGTGCATTGATTTTCACGCCTCTAACGTCGATTTGTCCTCGCACCGATTCTTCGAGTCCCATGTTAAAATCCTTGACCTTGAGAGCCGCATGGGCTCAGTCCCCGTGGTCCTTCTTGCGAGAAAGGTATCGAGCCGAGCCGTCTACGCCCTCGAAAGGCAGGAAACCGGACTATACGTTGTATGTCGATTGGGATCCTGGGTAGACTTGGACGTCCTGGCCCAACATGCTTCCACCATTTGCCGAGAACGCCTGCAACCAGCCGCCAGACCAGACTCGCAAAGCCAAGCAGCCTCCTCAGCTATTGCCACGCCACAACTACACAAGGATCAAAAGATCAAGCGGGCCGCGATTGAAGCCGTTCAATCTCTGGTTCGCAAGAGGCCCAGGTCACAATCCGTCTCGACATTAGCGGAATCAGAGAGACAGGATGGAAGATCGGACGCTACCATTCCTGTAGAAACAAAGCTTCCGTCCCCGGTACTCAGACACGAGGAACTCGCAGAGACTCCAGGCGAGAACACTGTACAGATGGCGTCTACGACCCCAGCATCTGCCGCGATCAACCCAGAGGAGCCCGCTCAACAACAAACTGCCGAGGGAATCTTTGATACTCTCAGGGCGCAGTATTTTGATGCGTTGTACAAGTCCATGGTATGGCCCACAATATTCAATGCCATATTTTCAACTAATTCGTTCAGGGCTCGCTTGCATACTTTGCCAAAGGACCGCTCTCTCGCGCTCGTTCTGCTTTCCACCTCGACCTCGAGTCAAATCTAGACATGGGCGACCTGATAGACTTTCTCAAGAGCCTTGTTCTGACCACAGTACAAATCGACAAGAAATACCGCGATTCTATTCCTGAACTTATCAACAAGATGAAGACGGTCATCGATAGCTCTGATGAAGGACGCAAGAGAAAACGCCGGGCCAGGAAGATGAAAATCGGCAAAGACGGCCTCTATCCCAACGAGGAAGACCACATCAGGAAGTGGTGGACTGCGAACAAGCCCGAACTGAAAGAGGACCAACCCAATGTGCCCATCCAGCAAATCAAGTCACTGACCTCCATGCTTCGCACTCGAGAAACGCAGCTCCAGATGATCCTCATCCTGGAAATCCTCGCATTGGCTCCTTTGAAGCCGGCCGAGGATACGGAAGAAAGCCAACTTCCACTTCTGCCTGGTGCTGCGGAGTCCCAAGGGGATATGGCGCCTCCTCCAGCGAAGAAGCGGAACAAGCACAATCTTCCCGTTTTGGTGGATGTGCATGCCGACCGCTTGACTATCTGGCAGTCGACCGCCTCTGACGAGCAGTTGTTTCTGGAGGATTCTCAGGCCACACAAGCCGTAAACGGTCAGCCCCAACAGAAAGCGTCATCCGAACCTCTGAAGGACTTCTGCGTAGACATCATTGTGCCATTGTAAGTTGACAAAATGTGTGTTTTACGGTGTATCACGACTAACTTGGACAGCTTTTCGCATCGACTTCCCGAGCTGTGCGACTCTATCAACCGAAAGTTGGGTGGACCCGTCATTGTAAAGCCGTCCAAGTCGAAAACCTCGAAGCGATCATCAAGCAAGCGTGATCAAAAACCTGGCGCAGTCACGAAGCGCCATACCCCAGGCCAGCCGACTAGAACGTTGCAAAGGGCGCTGTCCACAGAACAACAATCTCGACGAAGCTTATCCAGAGGACCCAGCAACATGATTGCCCTCATGCGTTCTGCAACGTCCACCACCCTGCCAGGAATCAAGCGGGAGGCGAGCGACTCCGCCGCGGTGAAGTCGGTGTTGAAGGCTGAGCCTGATCTACTAAACAGGAAGAGCGGTCCACTCTCCCGGAGCAGTAGCATGAGCAACTTGCAGGATGCAAAGGCCAACAAGAAGGCCCGGGTTGAGGCGGAATTGAAGGAGGCAATCTCATCCCTGAGGAAACCAAACCGCGAGGTTGTCGGGAAGGCGATGGCTGAAGCAGCAGAGCGACAGGCTACTATCGGACTTTCAGCTAAGAGTGAGTCGGCAAAACCCAGAGAATTCGTATTCAAGAGCTAACCCCGCGTCTAGAAGTGAGAAAGCCTGTCAGGAGTTCGTTGGGCTCGTCTATTGTCAAGGCTACACCTGCGAACAACCGTTTCAAGGATATGTTTGCTCCCAAGCCTGAAACAGCAGACGTCCCCTTATTGAGTACCGAGGAGGTCATTCCTCCTTCAAGCTTGCCGTCTAAGATTCCCTCAACCGGCCTTCGTGGAGGCCATCGAGACGTCTTCCGTCAAAGTCCAACTCCGGATTTCGAAAGAATCGGCAGCACACCTACGAAAGCTGGGTCAAGCTTTATCCGCCGACCCGTAAACGAAGAGGACGTGCTACCATTTCCGCCCTCCTCGCCGCTGATGGAGAGGAGGACTGTGTCAGCCGCGGAACTGTTTGCGCCAGGCACTGCAAGAGAAGAAAAGCGAAGAGTCAATTTTGCCTCGTCGAGGGACGAGGGTATCTTGGCTACGCCTGTAAAGGCTACGACGTCAAAGAATATCAACGATGTAGAGAACCAGAACATTGAGCCCGCGAAGCCAATGTCTATTTACCAGAAACTAGGATGGGACGATGACCTAGATGACCTGTTATGAGTTGCTTATCGGGAGCATTATACAGCGGTGTTTTTCATACGGTGCATGCGATACAGACAGGGAAAGAGAAATAGCATCATTAGAAGGCGTTGGGATTATGGCAAGACCACTGTATGGATAATGACATTTGAGCTACGACACATCATACCAATATGACAGTCGAACATGAACACTTTGTAAAACACATCAAAAAACATATCATGCTGCTGCTGGTTCTACAAACATGGTAGGCAGGTCTCTGATATCGACATGCTCCTGTGATCCCAAGTCCACCACGCGAATCGCTTCCATACCCACGATGCCTTCCTGCAGAGCAAGGAATTGGAGCTCTACGACGTGGCAAGATCCCGGCGCAAGAGGCCCAACGCGAGTATCCGCGCTCAAACACACAACATCGGCCGACTCGACAACAGAGTTCTTCTGTAGCGCGTGAAGAACGTTCTCGTCCGAGACGGCATCAGCCAAATCCTTCTCACCGCGCCGTCGACCTCCCACTGAGGGCGGACGTGTCATGCGAACCTCGCTTCGCCGACGCTTAGGCACGGCGACGAGTGCCAGCTTGCGCGGAGGCAGCGGGTTCTTCTCCGAGACACGGTTGACAACATAGACGGTCCAGGAAAAGACTTCACCAGGATGCACTGGCTCAGATGGACCTGTAAAGGTCATGGTGATGCCAAGCTCCGGAACTGGAATCTCCGCGTTTGTCGTGGCAGCCTCGAGGGCAGGCAAGGCATCGGGACGGATAACGGATGGGGACTTGAGAGGGTGAACGGCTTGGCCGGTGATGGAGAGCTGCGATGGGCGATGGGCGCGGACAATTCCTGTTCCAGACGTTGTTGTGCCATAGCCTGGATTGACAGGCAGAGTAAAGTCGAGGTGGGTTGTCCATGACATGGTCAAGCGAGGAGTGCAGCGGCCAGGGACAATCTGGGCGGTGGCTGAGATTTTGATATCCAGGTCTCGCATAGGGTTCTTGGGGGTAACATCGTGCTGTCGAGGAGCGATGCGGTAGAGGAAAGTAATGTGGTCGTGGGATACACAGCTAAGCGGGAGTTCCATGCCCGCCTCATCATTGAGACTCTCGACGGTGGCGTCAAGAATAGAGAGATCGATCTTGTCCAATGAGATTTCACATTCAAAGTGAGCCGTGAAATCAACCTCGAGCAGAGCAATCACGGCTGAGCTGGTTGGCGCCGTAGTCGGTCGTGAGAAGCGAATCCTGGTGTGCACGACAGGGAAGATCTTGTGCTCGACCTGAGGCAGCGCGCGGATGTGCTTGGTGAGGTCCTGCGAGCCCGTAACAGGCGCAACTCTCGACACCCGCAGCGCTGACAGCCGAGGCCTAACACCTCCAAGGGCGGCATCGCTTCCAAATGACTCGAGGAGGTTGAAGCCCGAAGGGACTCCGCTCTGAAGATACCCGCTACTTTTTACGGCCAGGTCAGCCGTGACCTCTGGCTTGAGAGTCGCGGATGCTGTGAAGATGACGGATGGCGTGGACAAACGCGCACGAGGGCGGTTCAGGAAGACGGGCAGTTTCCAGGCAGCGTACACATTCTGGCCTGTCGACTCGGTGTCGCCGTCGCTGTCTTGTTCCTCCTCCTCCTCCTCTTCTTCTTCTTCGTCGACGATGATGAAAGGGTCGTCAACTTCTGGAACTACGCCTGAGAAGATGGTCTCTGGGGTGGAGTTCTCCTTGCCGTGGGTCTGGCTGTTGACGATCTGGGCTTCCACTGATATCACTAGGCGGCTGAGATGAGCGCGGAGGGATGCTTCATCTTTCCACGGAGTCTTTAAGAGGAGGAGAATTTCAACCGTCTCGTCTGTTGCAAGTGTCAGTGACTGGCTGATTAGACGAAAGACACCAGTGAATAGCTCACCAAAGAACAAAGAGTCCCGACGCTCAATCGAGTCTAGTATTGACTTTCCCGGTGAGAGATCTCTGAATGCCGCCTCGAGGTCCAAATCCGTCTCTGCGGGTATCAGATATGTCAACTGTGAGTTCTCTGCGAAATCAGTCGTGGGATCCGAGATGAGCAGGTTGTTGAGGCTGGTGAGAGAGTCTGGTCCGGCTTCAACAACATCTGGCCCAAGAGACTCTGGGTCTGGGGTCGCCTCCGAGTCTGACATATTGAGTAGAACAGGGAACAAGTCTTTTTGCAGAAAGTGAAGGGTTAAATGTCAAAAGGTTTTGAGTTATTTTGGCCCTTTTTTTTCGTATTATCTTTTTTTTATTCCGTTTCTCGGACCAGCCGTGTAAGTCAAGACGCAGCTCGAGCCCCTTGATGTTGTTAGACGGGCAGACGTGGTCCTCCCAAGCTCCGATCGTGCATTAGGTAATCACTTTAATCAAAGTTGGTTGTCGCGACAAATGTGGGGCACCAAAAAGTTGGTGGCTCCTACCCAAATCGACAAACGACCTCCCCAATTTCAACATCGCGACTCATCTCCCAACGCCATTGCCATCGCTCTTCACGGCGCGAAAGCTCAGCGCACAGTCGCTTCGATCAGATCGCGTCGCATTGTTCATCCTTACACGACCGTCGCCACTACAACTCCCTCGCGCGACGCCTCCTTGCTTCCGCGATGAACGGTTTCGGCTCTCCCTACGGCCAGCCAGCCTCGGCTTGGCAGGAGCACCATACGCCCGATGGACGAGCCTACTACTATAATGCGACTACCAAGGTTACGCAATGGACCAAGCCGGAGGAAATGATGAGCTCGGCCGAGGTGAGTGCCTGTCGTGTGGTATTCTCTGTTCTAGCATGCTAACGAGTCACAAGCGCGCCCTCGCAAATCAACCCTGGAAGGAGTACACCGCAGAAGGAGGTCGAAAGTACTGGTATAACACTGAGACGAAGCAGAGCTCATGGGAAATGCCCGATGTCTACAAGAACGCGCTCGGCGCAACGAGCCAGCCCGCGACCCCGGCCTCTGCGACTCCCTACACTCCTCCAACTGGCGCAGGTGGCCCTGGCGGTTACTCCCACGGTTCTTACGACCAGCATCGCGACCAGCGCGACACCTATCCCGAATCTCGGCAGATCACGTACGGCACCGACCCCAAGGTCCAGGCCTTTGTCCCCGCCACGAATGACCCCGAATATGCTACACCGGAGGAGGCCGAGGCTGCGTTTACCAAGCTTCTCCGACGAAGCGGAGTCCAGCCAGACTGGACTTGGGAGCAGACAATCCGAGCCACTGCACGAGACCCCCAGTTCCGCGCCATCAAAGATCCCAAGGATCGCAGGGCCGCGTTCGATAAGTATTGCCAGGACATGGTCATCCAGGACAAGGAGCGCGCCAAGGAAAGGCTGGCTAAGCTTCGTGCTGACTTTGAGACTATGCTCAAGAGGCATCCCGAAATCACACACTACACCCGCTGGAAGACGGCCCGCCCCATCATTGAAGGCGAGACCATCTTCCGTTCAACCAGTGACGAGGGTGAGCGCCGCCAACTCTTTGAAGAGTACATCATTGGGCTCAAGAAGGCGCACGCCGAGCAGCAGACATCCCTTAGGAAGAACGCTATGGACGGACTTATCGACCTGTTGCCCAAGCTCAACTTGGAACCCTACACTCGCTGGTCTGATGCGCAAGGTATCATTTCATCTACCCCGCCGTTCCAAGATGACGAGAAGTACCAGGCTCTCACCAAGTTTGACATCTTGACTGCCTTCCAAAACCACATGAAGGCTCTGGAGCGCAAGTTCAACGATAACAAGCAGGAGGAGAAGAACAAGAAGTTCCGCAAAGAGCGCAAGGCCCGGGATGCGTACAAGGCGCTCCTCGGCGAGCTTCGCAGAGACGGCAAGATTAATGCCGGAACGAAATGGAGCCAGATTGTTCCTTTGATTGGGAATGACGAGCGATATGTCAATATCGTCGGCCAAGGTGGCTCGACTCCTCAGGAGCTCTTCTGGGACATTGTTGAGGAGGAAGAGCGTGGTTTGCGCGGGCCCAAGAACGAGGTTCTTGATGTTCTAGAAGTAAGTAATCGGCGAGTGGTTGGTCGTTTACGAACAGCGTCTAACAGGCCATTCCAGGACAAGCGGTTTGATCTCACGCCCACGAGCGATTTTGAAGAGTTCCTCTCCATCATGAAGGATGATCGACGGACTGCTAACATTGAACCGGATATTCTCAAACTCATATTTGATCGAGTGAGTAGCTTGCCTGCATTGTCTCAGTTCCAGACTGACAAATTCGATAGCTTCGCGAAAAGCGCTCTTCTAAGCGAGACGACGACCGACAGTCGGAACGCCAGCAACGCAGAGCTGTGGATGACTTGCGCACGTTTATGAAGCGCATGGAGCCTCCCATCACCTTGAGTGATACGTATGAAAAGGTACGACCTCGACTTCTCAAATCAGACGAATTCCAGGCCATCACTTCGGAGGACGCTCGAAAAAGCGCCTTCGAAAAGCACCTCCGCCGATTGCGAGAGAAAGAGGAAGAAGCGGACCGAAGCTACAGACGGCGTGATCGCATGTCTAGTGAACGGGACTTGCACCGCCGCGAGAGGGACCGATCCAGAGGTGAGCGATCTCATCGTAGCGGTGGACGTGGTTCTCGACGTAGTCGCAGTCCGGAGCCAGATGCCTATGAAGCGGACAGACGCAAGGCCATTGCCGAACGAGAGCGCAACCACCGGAAATCCACCATGGCAGAAGGCCTGCTGGGATCCGACCGAGGCCGCCTGTCACCGCCACCGCCACCCCGCCGCGAACGAGAACGGGAGCGCGACCGGGAGCGTGAACGAGACCGAGACTACGACCGCCACTCTCGCTCACGTCGTGACGATGACGGCCACTACGACCGTGAGCGCAGGGACAGGGAGGACGAGCGCGAGAGGCTCTACCGCCGTCGCATTGACCGAGGTTCGTATGATGAGCTTCCTTATGGAGATGAACGCCCATCAAGTTCACGACGTCGCCGTCCTAATGACGAAGATGACTATACCCGCCGAGACTCGCGGGACTCAAAGGTACGACGTGTTACTCCAAGCTTTTATTGCCTATGACTAACAATCCATTGCAGCGAGTTAGAAGGGAGCGATCGCGTGAGCGTACTCCGCCGCGCACCGAAGAACGCCCCCGCAAGAAGACACCACCACTGCCTCCATCCAAGGACGTCCATTCCGGGAGCGAGGAAGGCGAGATTGAGGAAGATTAATCAAGGGACTCTGCCTTCTGATCATTGTCCAGCATGCACCTGCGCGCTTTCTTAGTACGTACCGGCATTGTCAATCCCCCGGCACGTCTGTTGGGCGAGATGACTCTCGAGTACAGGCTTGCGGCTTCGTCGCCATGGCCGCCCGGTGCCGCAGCGGTGGAAACGGATGGCGACCATGTTACTCCCCTCCATGAGCAGATTTATCTGGCCAGTATGTGTGTCTCTCTCCCACTCTTCCTTTTTCTTTAAGTTTCTTGTCCGTGAGTTGCTACGTAAAACGGCTGTAGGCGGAGTTTCTTGGATGGATAGATGGATTCTTAGTAGTGTTGGTTTTTAAAACGCAAGGCTCATAAAACAAAATACATCAACTAATCGGCTCTTATTTGACGATCCAAAGTCTTTTTTTTGTGCATTGAAAATGATAGAAACTAACTGACAGCCATCTTTTCTTCAGGGGTTGTTTCCCGCGAGGTAGGAAACTATGTTGAGACGGCAGTGATCCTACTTGATCCGTTGTCCCTCAATCTACGAAGCAGGCCGGTCTCTCCCTTGTTATATACTAGTCAAGTTATCCTCAGTACATGCATGTACCAAGAACCTTGACAAGCTCAACAAAAAGATAATACCCGAAATCAACTACTCTCGGGCGAAACCGACGTCTTTTCGTAGGACCAGACAACAGGGGATACGCTGCCGTCGCCGTCGTTATCCATCTGGATCGTCAGCCTCGCCGACGCCGTGGTCTTCATCTATTCCCAAAACCCGAACATGCCCGGCCCCGCGCCGCTTTTGCCCGTTTCCATTTTGAACGCCCCAAACGCCGGGAGATGCATCATTATGGTGAGGGAAGGTCTCCTTGTAAACGCCTTTAGCTCTTATCAGGGGCCTCCTCGAGGAAGAACTATGTTGATGGTCAGTTATCATCTTTCAAGTTGTAGATTAGTGATGGTGGATTGTAGACTTACGTAGTTGCCGGCCATCTTCTGCTCTTGGTCGAGCTGGGAGCCGTTCTTGTTGATACGGGGGCGGTAGTTGGTAGGATCACGACGGAAGGTGACGTCAAGGTTCTTCAAGAAGGTGTTGCAGCCGGTGAGAAGGGACTCGGGCTTGTTGGCGTGAGCGTCGATACCGGGCTGGCCGTCAAAGACAATGACACGGTCGGCGAGGTAGGTGGCCATGATGAAGTCGTGTTCGACGATAAAGGCCGTCTTCTTGGAGTGCATGATGTATCGCTTGATGACCTTGGAGGCAATGATGCGCTGCTCGGAATCGAGGTAGGCAGAGGGCTCGTCGATCAGGTAGATATCGGCGGGAAGACCGAGGGCGAGGACAATAGCGACACGCTGCAATTCACCGCCGGACAGGTTCTTGACTTCCTGGTCGATAAAGTCGTCGAGTTTGAGGGGCTTGACAACATCGGTCTGGAACTGGGGAGATAGGAAGGCCTGCTTGATCTTCTTGAAGAAGAGCTGGCGGACGGTGCCGTCAAACTTGGGAGTGATGGTCTGGGGCTTCATGCTGATTCTCATCTCGGGCACGGCCGCCTTGCTGTCGGGCTTCAGGGCACCGGCCAACAGTCGGCAGAAGGTGGTCTTTCCGGTACCGTTCTCGCCCATCATGACAATAATCTCCGAGTCGGTGAAGTCGCCGGCGTCGATGCTAAGCTTGAAGTTGCCGAGAGTCTTCTCCATCTTGGGGTAGGTGAAGGCTCGCGACTTGTCGATAGCGAAGTCGTCGGTTCCTTCAGCGATGCGGAAAGTCAGGGACTCGTCACGGAATCGCAAGTTCTCGGTGGGGATGTGGCCATCGAGGAAGATGTTGATACCCTCACGGACGGAGTGGGGCAGAGTGACAACACCGTAGACGGCGGGCTGGCCGTACAAGACGCAAATGTAGTCGGAGAGATAATCCAAGACAGACAGATCGTGCTCGACTACAATGACATAGTCGTCGTCACGCAGGAGCGAACGAATGACCAGAGCAGCGCTCAATCGCTGCTTAACATCGAGGTAGGAGGACGGCTCGTCGAACATGTAGACATCGGCCTTCTGGACGGCGACGGTTCCAATGGCGAAACGCTGAAGCTCACCACCAGAGAGCAAGTTGACGTCTCGGTCCATAATGTGGTTCAGCTCCAGGACATTGGCAATTTCTTCCATGTTACCCAGGGATGCACGGCTCTCGATGAGGAATCGGACGCTCTTCTTGGGGCCCCTGACGGCCTTGGGGATCTGGTCCACATACTGGGGCTTAACGACGGCCTTGAGGTCATCCTCCAGAAGCTTGGTGAAGTAGTCTATTTGACATGTCAGCAGGGGCCATATTTCCCGCAGAGATCTTGCTCTGTCACATACTCTGAAGCTCGGAACCACGGAAGTGCTTGATAACATCCTCCCAGTCAGGGGGGTTATCGTGTCGGCCCAAGTTGGGCTTGAGCTTGCCACTCAGAATCTTTAGGGCAGTACTCTTTCCGATACCGTTGGTTCCAACAAGACCTAGCACCTGTCCTGGTCGGGGCATCGGCAGGCGATGCAACTTGAAGCTGTTGGGGCCATAGCGGTGGGTGACCTGGCTCTCGAGGTTGGTGGGCAGGTTGATGATGGTGATGGCGTCGAAGGGGCACTTCTTGGGGCAGATACCACAACCGATGCAGAGCGACTCGGAGATGAAGGCGAGACGAGACTCGGGAGTGACTTCGATACAGAGCTTTCCGCTACGGACGACGGGGCACGACTTTTTGCACTCTTGACGGCATTTTCGCGGGCGACACTAAAAGGAGGGGTCAGATTTTCTTTGGCGGGGCAAAAAAGCGTGTATTGGTATGGGAAGCGATCGTGGACGGACCTTGTCGCTGTTGACAATGGCGATACTGTTGGACTCTGGTGTCAGTCACGCTGTTCATTGGCATCTTTTACGTCTGTAGGGTCTCCTCGTCCAGCCGTACATACCGCGTGAGCTTGTCTGACATTGTTGCGATCGATGACACGGGTAAAACTCGAAGGGAATTTTGTGTGTGGGAGAGGGAAAAGTGGAACAAGGAAGCTAGAGTTTAAAAGCTCCTGGAGACGGAAGGAACGGCGGATCTCGCGCGCGCAGAAGACGGGGACACGCAGGCGCTTGTCGAGACTCCTTTGCGAGAGGGCGAAATACAGAGGAAGGGGGAAGAAAAAGTTACAAGTTTAAACACGGGGTTTACGTACAAGGAGATTGACTCCGTCGCTGATTGTGTGGGCGCCCGGTCAGCGTTTTTTTCTGGCCCTTCATAGGTTGTCCCCTCCAACTTAGTGGGGCAGGGCCCTATGTGTCCGGGTATGACGTTGAGGTTGCCCAAGCGGTTAGGCCGCTGCAGTTATCCATTGATGGATGCAAAGCCAGGCAAGGGATATCTGCGAACACCCGCAGATCAAGTTGGACTGGACAGTCCCGATTTGGAGGTTTCTGGCATTGCGATCTCGGCGGATGGAGACTGTATGTGAGCTATTGAACAACGGCAGATACCTCGAATCATCTACGAGTTGCCCAGTCTTATAAGCGGTGTAAGCGTGCTTTGGTTGAGGTCCAAGACCAAAGGCAGTCACTTGGAAGACACAGCCACGAAGATCAAATACGACCAGTTGCAGGGTGTGGCTGAAAAGGTCATTTCAATGTGCTGCTGGTGCCTGCTGGTGCCTGCTGGTGCTGCCTTTGTGAGTGTGGGCGTGGGCGGTCAGCTTCCAGAAGCACGCACCTCAATAACATAGGCAGGCTGTAGGTAAGTTAGGATCAATGCTAAAATATGCAGTATAAAGGCATCTAGGTGATTCTTCATTGCTCGACCGGTATATGTGATTTAAAATTTTTCTCCCTTAACTCGTAGAAAGTTGCTTTGAAGTAAGTGTAGGTTCACATGCAGATGATGACTGTGACTTTTTTGGGGCACATAAATAGCCTGCACAACTAAAATAAGGATCCCAACCTGCCACAATAGACCCCAGAGACAAACGATGGGCGAGCTGCATTGACCTCGCACAACAATAAAAAGAAAACAGCTCAATCGATAAGCAATGTGCTTCAACAATAGCCTGCCACACGAGAACGGAAACGGCATGTAGGGTACGGATGGTGCTCCTCGGTGATTGGCCAAAGAGAGTTAGGTGACATTTCAAGAAGAAGAGACGAACAGCCGTTCACCTCCAACAATATACCGAGAAAAAGAGAGGAAACCGAAATGGCTAAACACAAACGAAGTATTTAATATTCAATAATGCCGATGACATTCACTGAATCATGCTTTATCTTACGCCACGTCGGCCGAAGACGTTTGCATGACAGGCAGCATCACGTGACCCGCCTCCCAAAAAGAATCGGTAGCCCAATCAGGACTGGCAGGGGCCGTGCTCTCCACTCTCCACCCCGTGCAATTCTTCCCTCAGTGAAGCCTCCAGCTCTCGAGCCAGCATTTTGTGTCATTGCCGTCTCCTTACGCCTATCCGTCCGCACTCCGATCCCGCCAAGCAACGTCCGGAGGAGCTCCCGATATTATCTGGATGTTGCTTGCCGCCTAGATGTCATTCTTTAATGACTTGTAAGTTCCCCTCGTCTTTCCTGCACTCCCTGCCGCTGCCACTTTGCTGGCTTGCTGGCCATGTCGCCTGCTGTCGATCCGGCCGCGACTTCGGCCGGCTCCATCGCGATATTGCTTCCTCGGAGTCGTATACAAGCCGTACTGTGCTTCTTTTTGATGGAATCGATGCTTCTCGCTCGTCCAGATGCCACTGCGACCCGATCCTTGGCACCGTGGCCGTCCGGGCTTCCCAATTGCCATGCCTGGTTTCCATCAGCCTCGCCATCAAGAGCTCACGCGGGATGCGACATGTGAGCTATGTCCATCGTTCTTCGCGTTCTTGGACCTCACTGGAGCTGTTTCCGGGTCGCCGGAGTCGCCTCGTCCCATTAATCCCTCAACCGCACTTGCCAGGCCAGAATGATAGCTAACACCGTCGCGTCTCAAGCAGGTAGCCTGTCTCATCACCATCACGATGTCCACCCCTACTTTTGGGGGTCCTTCCAATGGACATGTGTCGCCAGGCGATGAAATCAGCATGTCGTTCGATACAGGCGACCACGTAGCCGATAGCGATTCCCCCGATGCCCACGATCATAGTCTTGACCAGCCATCACCGTCATCCTCTGACGATCCGAACGACATCTCGAATATGGTTCCTGATGATATCCAAATGTCAGAGAGTGAACAGTCCAGCGAGGACAACGCGTCTGATGATGCAGACTTTGACATGGAAGAGAGCCTGCCATCTCAGAATGACGACGCGGTGGTAGACCGCGCCAGCTCCACCGACTCGAATAGGGCCTCTAAACGCAAGGCGCCCATTGAGGAGGACGAGTATATCAAGGCCAATCCAGAGCTCTATGGATTGAGACGAAGTGTATGATATGAAAAATTTTCACCCAGCCCTCTTTCGGTTGGCTAACTAGCATCAACAGACTCGACCCCGAGAACAACGAAAAATTGTATGTAGCTATCTCGTATCTATGCTAAGAAGTGTCGTTGACCCAGTTGATACAGGTTGAGTCTGATGACTCGGAATCTGAACCACCTGTCAGCCGTCGGACAGTGAAGCGACGTCGTGTAGAGACTTCTCGCCCTTGTAAGCTCTTGCCCTTCATCTGATCTGAGATATCATTTCGACGGTAGCATCTAACACGGTCACCCAGCCTCAAAGATAGGTACTCCGACATTGCGAGCCTCAACAAACGATTCCGACTCCGACTCGGATACATATGGCGGAGCTCGTGCAAGAACCCTTCAGAAGAAGGCCCGTCTACAACGCGAAGCGCAGCCAGACCTCGCATTCGCCGAAAAACGATGGTCAAGTCGTCGAGCGGCCCAGGTACAACAAGGTGCCTACGAAGAAAGCGACTTCGATGATGAGGATGACGAGGACGACCTCGCTCCTGCTAATTACGTTGTCGACTATGTTGATGACTCGCCTTACGTTGAAAAAGTAGTACGACATCGCTTGGTAGAGGGCCTGGAGCTATCCTACGACGCCGCTAAAACCGATTTCCAATACTTCATCAAATGGCAAGGCAAGTCACACTTGCATGACACGTGGGAAACCTTCGATAGCCTTCGCAATGTTCGTGGGCTTAGGAAAGTCGAGAACTACTTCAAGAAATTCGTCGACTATGAACTAGACATCCGCTTCGGGGACGACATTCCCCCTGAAACCAAGGAGCAATTCTTCCTTGACCGCGAGCGCGACGAAGAAGCCTATGAGGACTATACGAAGGCTGAGCGCGTCGTAGCCGTAAGGGATGGCGAAGATGGCCCCGAATACCTGGTCAAGTGGAAAGGCCTTACCTACGAAGAATGTACATGGGAGGCTGCGTCGGACATCAGCGACAATTTCCAGGACCAGATTGACCAATATCTTGACCGAGCCTCTCGCTCGTGGCAGTCAGACCGCAAGGAAACCAACCTCGACACACGGTCGAGAATGGTGAAGCTTGAAAAGCAGCCCGAGTATATCAAAGGTGGAGAGCTCCGATCGTTCCAGCTGAGAGGACTCAACTTCCTTTGCCTCAATTGGTCCAGAGGTAACAACGTGATTCTCGCCGATGAAATGGGTCTCGGCAAAACAGTCCAGACCGTATCTTTCCTCAGCTGGCTGCGCAACGCCCGCCGTCAGGAGGGCCCTTCCCTTGTGGTGGCTCCTCTCAGTGTCATTCCCGCTTGGTGTGACACCTTCAATACTTGGTCGCCAGACCTCAACTATGTCGTTTATCTGGGACCCGAAGACGCCCGAAACATCATTCGTGAGCACGAGCTGCTTGTGGACGGCAACCCAAAGAAGCCAAAGTTCAACATCCTGGTCACCTCGTATGAGTTTATCCTCCAAGATTGGCAGTTCCTGCAGTCTATCAAGTGGCAAACACTTGCCGTTGATGAGGCCCACCGTCTCAAGAATCGTGAATCTCAACTGTATAGTCGCTTGGTGAGCTTTGGCGTCCCCTGCAAGATCCTCATCACCGGAACACCCATCCAGAACAACCTGGCCGAATTGTCAGCCTTGCTTGACTTCCTGAACCCTGGCAAGGTGGACATCGACGAAGACCTTGATTCCCTCTCTGCCGTTGACGCACAAGAGAAGCTCCAGCAACTTCACAAGGCTATCGCTCCCTACATCTTGCGAAGAACCAAAGAAACTGTCGAGTCAGATCTTCCACCCAAGACGGAGAAGATCATTCGTGTTGAGCTGTCAGATGTCCAGTTGGACTACTACAAGAACATCCTCACCCGAAACTACACTGCCCTCTGTGACGCCACCAATGGTCATAAAAACTCCCTTCTGAATATCATGATGGAGCTCAAGAAGATCAGCAACCATCCATACATGTTCCCCGGTGCCGAAGAAAAGGTTTTGGCCGGGAGTGTGCGTCGTGAAGACCAAATCAAGGGTCTGATTGCGAGCAGTGGAAAGATGATGCTGCTTGACCAGCTTCTCTCGAAGCTCAAGAAAGATGGCCACCGAGTTTTGATCTTCAGCCAGATGGTTAAGATGTTGGACATTCTCGGAGATTATCTCTCTCTGCGAGGGTACAAATTCCAGAGACTGGATGGAACCATTGCAGCAGGACCCAGACGCATGGCTATCAACCACTTCAACGCCGACGATAGCGAGGACTTTTGCTTCCTCCTCTCTACACGAGCAGGCGGTCTAGGAATCAACCTGATGACAGCAGACACTGTCGTTATCTTTGATTCTGACTGGAACCCCCAGGCCGATTTGCAAGCCATGGCCAGAGCTCATCGTATCGGTCAAAAGCGACCAGTCAACATCTACCGTCTAGTTTCCAAAGAAACAGTTGAGGAGGAGGTTCTCGAACGAGCCCGCAATAAGCTTTTACTCGAATATCTCACGATCCAGGCCGGCGTCACTGACGACGGCAAGGCGGCTTTCAAAGAAGAACTTAATAAGAAGGGCCTCAAGGTTGACGGACCCTCTTCATCTGAAGATATCCAAATGGTGTTGAAGATGCGGTCGTCCAAGATGTTTGAGCAGAGTGGCAACCAGGAACGCCTTGAGCAACTTGATATCGACTCTATCCTGGAGAACGCCGAAGTCACAAAGACCAAAGTCGACGACAAAATCAACCTCAGCAGTGGCGGCATTGATTGGGACAACTTCATGCAAATCACCGATGTCAAGGTGGATGACATCAATCTCGACTGGGACCAGATTATTCCTGCTGATAAGCTTGCGGAAATTAAGGCTGAAGAGGAGAAGCGACAGCATGAGGAGTATATCGCCAAGATTGCAGCTGAGAGCGCACCCCGAAGAGCCACTATCAAGAACCGCAATAAGGAGACTGATCGCGCCGACCGAGCCAGGAAGCGCCAGAAGGAGCAGCGAGACAAGGAGGAGGAAGAGCGACAGATATTGCTCTCTGACCCCAAGAGGCCGTTGACGAATAAGGAACAGCGCAGCCTCATCAAAGCCTACTTCCGATACGGTTCCATGGACGACCGTGGCGAGGACATCGTCAAAGACGCTAAGCTGAAAGAGAGAGACCGAGACTACGTCAAATCGGTCCTGGATGAATTCATCAAAATCGCCAAGGAAGCTGTTGACGACAACTACGCCAAGATGATGGAGGAAGAAAAGAGACTTGGCAAAACGCTCACGAAGAAGGATAGAAAGGCTGTCCTGATTGACTTTGGCGAGCTGAAGAGGGTGAATGCTGAGACGGCCATAGAACGACCCAAGCAGCTTCAGCTTCTTCGGCAGGTCATTCGCGGCCACAATGACTGGCGGGCGTTCCGCCTCCCGGATGCCACCAAGGCGGCCAACTATTCTTGCGCATGGGGCGCTAAAGAAGATGCCATGCTTCTGGTCGGCATTGACAGGCACGGCTTCGGTGCTTGGCCTCAGATCCGCGATGATCCCGATCTGGACATGGCGGACAAGCTATTCTTGGAAGAACATCGCGTTGAGAAGAAGGAGGAGCGCAGCAAGGCCAACGACAAGATGAAAGCGCCCGGCGCCGTGCATCTTGTTCGTCGATCGGAGTACCTGCTCTCGGTCCTGCAAGCGAAGCATTCTAACGACCGAAGCGTGCAAAGAGTAGTGGAGAACCACCACCGCAACAACAAGAAGCATCAACTTGCCAATGGCCACCGGGGTAGTGCTACTGCATCTCCAATTCCTCAAAGCGGAAAGAAAAATCGCGACCGCGACAGAGATCATGTTCATGGCGATCATCACCGGTCCCGCGGCCATGGCGAGGAGCGTGGCACTCCGAGACCTGATTTTAAACGGAAGCATGTATCCCATGAGGATAGCCGAAGTCCCAAGCATCGTCGGCTCGATGAACACCGTCGGTCTAGCAAGCATGGCGATGATAGAGATAGGTCTGAGAAGCGTCGACATCGTGATGACGATGAGAGGAGACACGACAAACCCCGCCATAGCCACACCCATCGCGACGAGCGTCGTCATGAGCGACATCGTGATGAGCGAGATCGTGATCGTGACCGCGACCGTGACCGCGACCGTGAACGTGACCGTGACCGTGAGCGAGACCGGGATCGTGGCCGTGATCGTGGTCGTGATCGCGATCGTGAACCTGACCGCGGTCAAGAATCACGTCCTCAAGATGAGCGCCGCGCCAAGGCTCTTCGACGACTGGATGAGCTTAGACGGATCGGTGACAACAAGGATCAACGGGCCAGAGATAACGATGCGATGATCTGGTTCCTACTGAAGCCGGTAAGGGAAAACTTTGAGAGGATTCTTTCTACGACCAAGGACAACGTCAAATCGAGCAAGGAACGAGCGTCTATCTTCGGAGTAGAGCTCGTCGTTATTGGCACATTCCTCGATGAAAAGTTGCCGGCCACTGCTGCGGACGAGGGTCTCAAGAGCAACTTTTGGTAAGCACAACCCCGTCATGATGCGTCCTTTCCTGGGGCCAGCTAACATTGTGTGACTTAGGGACTTTTTGGCAGCGTTGTGGCCAGTGGATGACACTAATAAGAGCGTGACGGGCAAGCGATTGAGCAACATGTATCGTACTCTGCACGCTCGCAACAAGGGGGGATCCGGTTCGAACAAGACGAACGGTGCCTGATCTCTTGCCATGAAGAGGGCGAGGATTCCCAACATGGGATGGAAAACACTTAAGAACAGATGGCTGGATTGTGCTTCACAGCGACTCAAGCATCTTTGTCTTTTTCTGCATGGTTTTGGCGTTTGGTTTGTACATATGGATGGCATCATGTTCATGTGGCCTGAAGCGAGGTGTGGAGAGGTTGAGATCATACCCGGATTGCATGGTATAGGACTTGTCATTGGAGGAGGAATTGTCCCTATATGGCTCTCGCCAAGTTGATGCATTTTGAGCAGAGTTTGGGCCTCTGTGGAAGCGGGGCTCTTTACGCGGCACGACCTAGATGGAGGGGATCAGAACTACAGCCGATGCAGCTACAGGCTGCCCACTGTCTGGGAGGGAGACGCATGCAAATGGCTCTCGGTCCATGTTAGATGAAGAACTATTACAGAGCTTGTGGGAAAGAGAGCGAGCGACTACCAAGCAACATGAGGCTTCTGCTTGGTTTGATAGAGGGTTGAAAGTATAAAACATGACAAACTCGGATGTGCCAACTTGGTCAGGGCCAGTGAAGAGTGATGAATAGACTTGGTGCCCTTGTTTAGAGGCTTCGTGGCAGGCTGCGACCGCGGTCGGCCTCCTGCAGCAGCAGTCAGCCAGCAACGTTGACAACGCAGCGCATGCATGGCCTTTGTTGTCGGCACCTAGTGAACCATGTATATATGGTTGGTTATCTGCTGGGTGTCAGATCGCAGCAGAAGGGCTCTGCGGTGCGTCAAAGGCCACCTGAGGCTCCTGGTACGGGACTGTGGATGATACCCAATCCATGGAACGCGACATGTCTGGTGCAGGCGTAGAGACTGAATGTGCTCAAAACATAGCTCTGCTTTGCTATCTCGGACACATCGCCTCCCATCCTGAGAAGAACGAGATCCAACCCCGGCCCGGGTCAGATGATGAGGCTCGGAGCCTTTCTCTCCAAGATGAGAAGCACCTGACCGGCACACTTGCATTTCTGTCGAGCATCCAAGATGGCTCCGACAACGTCACTGCCGTTTGCGTTGAAGAAAAGGCAACTGGTCTCGCCGTTATGGTTGCAGCCAATGCTACGAAGCCCTGTGTCACCTCGCGATATCTGTCGTCTGTGAAGCTGGGCTTTGACCAAGTATTTTCTGCACTGAAGCGTGCGCGGACCAGTGAGTCAAGGTGTATATCCTCTGACCTGATGAACTGCCCTGCTCATACCCTGCTTTAGCCCCTCGTGTGCAACTGAGTCCTCTTGTGTTTGGTGCCATCGTCTCCATGTGCCGTTCCCGGATTCTGTCTAGGATTAGGATTATTAACCCCGACGAGAAGTCGCCCCAGAATAAGAACAAGAAGAAGGCGCCAATCGAGGATCTTCTGGGAGAAGTCACCGACGGAGTGGCTCGACTGTCTCACGACGTCGACAGGACCAATTTTGTCTCGTTGAGCCGGCAGTTGATCTCCGAGATGGAGGCATATCGGCGTGCTTTCCCAGCCGAGGACCACGATCCCTGGCCACAGGTAACGGATGAGAGCCTGGAGTCGATGGTTGAGCGCTTTCATGGGCTCTCTGAGATTCCCAATCTCGACAAGATGCTGCTCGAGGACGTGAAGAGGGTGAAACCCCGGGTAGACCCAAGCACCTGCGAGGGCATACTCAACACGATCCAGAAAGTTGCAAATTACAAGAGGTCGGCCTCAACTCTGATAAAGCTCGCTAGAAGATACGGCATCGTTTGCAGGGCCACCACAGTCACCGTGACTCTGGACCCGGCGGCCTCCCCTGGGCCTGGGATACTACTGCAGAGGGCCACCCTCAGCGACTGGCTGAACAGGCTGAAGAGCCGCCACGGAACCCGCTGGGCCGTGGAAAATGTGGCACGGCGGCTCTCAAGCCAGCTCGGGGACGAGTCTGGGGTTTACGGGCGGATGGGCGACCCGCGAGTCCACGCCGAGGTCCAGCTTATCCGGCACCTGGATCAGCATGCGGGAGAGACTTCCCTCCCCCCGCGAGTGATTGCATCCAACAAGGACGCCTGCTACCTCTGCAATGCCTTTATATCCTTGCACGGAAAGTACAGCATCTCGCGGACTCACGGGAGGATATATCCCGGATGGCGGTCGCCCGCGGCTGGTATGGGAGACGTCTGCCAGCGCTTCTCGGACGAGTTGGAGCGTCGAGCGGTGGCAAAGATTGACAGGATACTCGATAAGGGAGTCGAGAACATCAATTATCCCCTCGAAAGCACACTCTCATCCACTGCTGTGTCGGGACTGACGATTGTCACGCAAGAGGAGGAGGAGGAGGAGGAGGAGGAGGAGCAAGAAGGGTTGGAGCCTCTAGAGCTACTACTGGAGGAGTCTGACAGTGGCGAGACTGTCCGTCCTGTGAGGAGCGAGTCGGGCAGTCGAAGCATCACCCCTGTACAGCAGACGACGCAAGGCTGTCCATTGGAGGAGACCCAAGGCTCAGGTGGACCGGTTGTCCCCATGAACGGGGCCGAGGGACCTTTGGCTCGCGACGAGGCTGAAGTTTCGGTCAGAGAAGAAGCCATTCAAGAGCATAGACCTCCGTCTTTGACGGATGAACCTCGCCAGGAATCGCCAGACGAGCATCCAGACAACAAAAGGGTTTCAGTACAGGGTTCCCAGGTCTCGCCATCACCGGAGCGGTTGAATGATTGTAGAGTTGGCGCAGACATGGAGGTTCAATCAAATTATACTGGCCTCCCCCAGTCGGGACGGATCGAGAGCCCAGAGACTCATCCGACAAGCATGTCCACTGCTGGGGCCGTAAATGCGAAGCCGTCAAGCCACACGGACGAGAACGATCTGGACCCCTGGAAAAGAGTCAAAAGGGGCAGGCAAAAAGTGGTGCGTTTCCCCAACACCTTGAACCTCCATGTTGAGTATACGTCGTCGCCCCCGAGCCGATGCCAGCTCTTGAAATTCAAGGCGAGGCGGCTGTCGGATGAAGAAGCCACGGTGGCCTTAGCAGAGGATTCTCCTGTGTACGATTTGACGAGGTTGGAGGAAGTCGTCCAAGTCCAAAACCAGGGTCAGATCAGGTTGAGTGTTGGCAGGGCGGTCTTTGCGGTCGACCTGGATGACTTTGTGCCCCCGGCGCCTATCGAGGTTGGTGCGAGTTGAAGATGAAACTTGGTTGATGGTATTGATGGGTTGATAATGAGTTACTATGAGTTGTTGTTAAATATGTAAATTGCGTAGAAGCCTGGAGTTGTTGGATAACTGAGGATAATTAGATAATCAAGTTGACTTTGTCTTTCTAATGGAAACAGAACATGACACTTGTAAAGCTGTTGTACGAGTTCCCTGTTTGCTTGGGTTGACTGCGTGTAACCCGGTGTTCTTGCTACTATTCGTATGGATGATGTGGATCTGTGGGGGGGAGCAATCATCCATTGAATGATGACCGCCAACGAAACGAATCCAAATAGCCTGATCATGTAAAACCCAACGTTGACCACCAGCAACTGCACGTGGGGCATCAAAACCACCATCAATCAACAAGTATACTAGGACCTCTCTGAATTGTCTCATCCCAGTAAGTGTGATAACTCTCATAGGTTCAATCACTAACACACTCTCAGCACCACCAAAACCCCTCAGACTCAACAACAAATCATGGCCGCCTACTCTCATGAACGCCACCTCGCCGAGCTGGCCGTCCTCAGAGCCTCCATCCTGACCAAAAAGGTCCTCTCCTCCGTCAGCGGCATCTCCAAGGCCGACGCGTCCCCCGTCACAGTCGCCGACTTTGCCGCCCAGGCCATCCTCATCAGCGCCCTGCACGCCGCCTTCCCCGACGACTCGTTCGTCGGCGAGGAGGACTCGGCAGCTTTACGTAGTGATGCTAGCCTGAGGGACCGCGTGTATGAGCTGGCCTCGTCGGCTCATCTAGAGGATGCAGACGATGAGGCTCAGCTGGCGAGCCCGTCGTCGGTGGACGAGATGCTGGACCTCATCGATCTCGGGGGTCGAGGCCAGGGGGGCAAGTCGGGTCGCTTCTGGGTCATGGACCCCGTTGACGGGACGGCGACGTTCCTCCGGGGGGAGCAGTACGCCGTGTCGCTCGCGCTGATTGAGGACGGCCGCGAGGTCGTGGGCGTGCTGGGGTGTCCCAACCTGAAGCCCGTGGACGGCAGACTCGCAGAGACGACCGTCGACAAGGAAGGATTAGGACTCATGCTGACGGCCGTACGGGGCCAGGGAGCCACCATCCGCACGATGGCTTTTGGCGGCCTGCAAGAAGCCCGTCCTCTGGAGGGTCTCGACAAGGCATCCAGCTTCTCTGACGTCCACGTCGTCGACTGCTCCGCCAGCAAAACCTCCCGTCACGATCTCATCGGAAGACTCGCCGACTCGTTCGGCGCCAAGTACCCCAACACGGAGGTGTGGTCGTCGCACATCCGGTACACGGCCCTCATGGTCGGCGGCGGCGACTTCCAGCTGCGCGTGCCCACGACGCCGGACGTCAAGATGTGGATCTGGGACCACGCTGGCGCGCAGCTCATCTTGACCGAGGCGGGGGGTAAAGTTACAGATCTGGATGGAAAGGCTATCGACTTTGGCGCAGGGAGGGATCTGAACCAGAACCGGGGGTTGGTTTCGGCAAGGGGAGATATTCATGCTACTGTTCTGGAGAGATTGGGAAAGATTATGACTGAGGATTCCTCACGTTAATGACATGTATGTCTTGAAATTCAAAAAAAGCTTGGTATCTTTTTCTTCCCCATTATCAACCTCGCGATATTACAGTATATTCTCATAAACTACATCAAGCTGCTCCGCCCTCCAATCTCCATGCTTCCCTGGCCGTCCTTCATCTGGCCACTCCTGCCCACCACAAACTCGGTGTAGATCCTCTGCAGCCTCGTCTTCTCCTCGGAGCTGATGCTGGCCCGCGTGTTGTCCAGCGCCTTGATTAGGTGGTTCCATCCAATCACAACTTCCCTCTGCTCGCTGGCCGATGCCTTGGTTTCTGCGTTTGCCGCGGGGACGCCATGCACCGCTTGCCTTGTCCTCTTGCGGGCCACCTTGATCTCGTCGAGCTTTGACAGGATGGCCGCGTTCTCGATCAGCGCGGCGGACTTGCTCTTCGGGGTGGATTCGTCCAGGGGCTTGGAGTCTTCTCCGTAGCGGAACTGTACAAAGCTCGGCGTGGTGTTGGACTTTCCAGCGGTGCCGTTGGGGCGACGCGAGGTGATAGTAGGCCCATCCACGTCTAGGACGTCGTGGATTGCCTCCAGCTGGGCGTTTGACACGAGCGCTTGTAGATCAGCACCGGAGAAGCCCTCGGTGCGACGAGCGACATCCGTCAGGGGCTCGTCTGACTCGGTCAACTCATCCGAGAGCCTGACCTTTTGGAACAAGGCCTTGATGATGTCAATTCGATCCTCTAGTGAAGGCATGTCACAGAGCAGCGACTTATCCAAACGGCCAGGACGGAGCAGAGCCGGGTCGATCAGGTCAGGCCGGGAGGTAGCTGCCAGGACGTAAACCCCCGACAACCCTTCCGCACCGTCCATCTGCGTGAGGAGCTGGTTGACCACGCGGTCCGTGACACCAGTAGAGTCATGCCCTCTCTTGGGGGCGATTGAGTCAAACTCGTCAAAGAAGAGTACGCATGGCTTGGCCGCCTGGGCCCGGTCGAACAGATCGCGTACGCTCTTCTCCGAGGCACCGATATACTTGTTCAAAATCTCGGGTCCCTTGACGCTGATAAAATTGAGGCCGCATTCGCCAGCTACGGCGCTTGCAAGAAGAGTCTTGCCACAACCAGGGTATCCATACAGAAGGAGACCGGACCGTAGCCGTAGAGGACACTGAGCAAAGATTGGCGCGTATTTTGTAGGATATTGTAGTGTCTCGAGAAGGACTTGTCGCGTTTCTTGTAGGCCACCAATGGACTTGAAACTGGTAGAGGAGCTCTGCAAGGACACGTTCCTCAGCGAAGCTGGCGTGAAGCCCTTGAGGGCCTTGTCAAAATCGACCCGGGCCAGGTGAATGGCGCCGGTGGAATCTGGTGACTCGGCGATGGCTCGGATGATGGCCTCGTTCCTCGCTCGAGAGACGAGAACGTTGATATCCCCGGGCATGTATCCATCTGTAGAGCCCGCGATGTCGAGAAAGTCGAGATCCGGGTCCAGAATGAACCCGCTCGTCTTTGCAGGCGGACTCTCTCGGCTCGTGTGACTGGCACCGTCCATCCACGCACCGCCGTCTTCTCCCCCTGTGCTGCCATCAGCAGTCTGTGGTCGACTCTCGTCACTGAACTGTGTTGCAGCCTCCTCAGCAGTCATGGCATCCTGCATGACGATAGACTCCATGACTCGACGTCTGGCCTCCTTGTCAGGAGCCTTGAGCTCAACGATTTCGCGGACTACATGGCCGCTGACCACGACATTGTTGATCGATTCCTTGCCCTCAGCTGTTGCTAAAAGGACGACACCACTGTCTCGAGTGCAGTATTGCCTCACAATCGAGCCGAGGATCTCGCCGACCTGTCTGCTCCGCCCATTATCGTTGCCAACTTGCAGTTCAGTCTCCACAGGACAGAGTTTGTCCAGATCGTCGAGGACCACCACGGCCTTTCCGTTTAACCGTGCACCCCAGCTCGCAGACATGAATAAGCGGGTGAGGGTTTCCTTTATGGTTGAGATCCTTGTCTCATCATTGACAAGTTTCCGACATGGGTAGTAGAGTGTATGGAATAACGACTCCTCCCGCAGCTTCTGAGCCAAGTGCCTCGCTACAGATGTCTTGCCCGATCCCATGCCCCCTGTCAGAAGAGCTGATGAAAGGTGTACCAGTTGAGACTGCAGGTTGTCTAAAAGTGAGTCGATTCCCACGAGAACCGAGTCATGGCTGGGTTGGCGTTCAAATGAATCCGGGTCGGACATCCAGGATGGTCGAGGAGTAGGCGGCTGGAAGTCGATAGGCACCCTGGAGCTAAGCCCCGGGATCCAATTCGTCGCATCCTTGCTATCCTGAAAATCTGCGCCATAGGTAAACTTGATAATGCCGCCCTCCCATCCTTGAGGAGGGTCAAGACCGTCATACAGACCCATGACGGATCCGTCTGTTAAAGGGCCTAGCAGCAATCCATTAGTGCCCCTCGACGTAGTGTAAATTTGGCGGAACCGCTTCGCAGATTCTTCCTTTTCGGCTTTAGATTCGCCGCCAAACCTCAGGCCCTCGACAGTTTTGGTGCTTGCGGCGAATGGGAAGACCTTGACCCCCTGAACTGACCTCGGGGGCACTGGTTGTGGTGCAGCCTGAAGCTTTACTACACCGCCTACCATGCCTGTGCACCCAAGAGTTGCACAGAGAGGCGACGAAAGAGCCACCGTCTGGCTATTTGGGGGATCTACCCATGGCCGTAGGTCAGCAATCACCCTTGAAGCTGCACTCATGCCAGCGGGAGCACCGCTTTCTTCGGGTTGGGGTTGCTGGAGACCCGCGGGCTTGATAACATCCACCACGACAAAGTTGACCCCCTTGAAGGCATCAGTGGAGAGGAGGTCACGATCAACCCAGACGCTGAAATCTTGGGTTAATGGCCCTTCGTCGAACCACTCCTCGCATGACTTCCGGTCAATGCCGCGGAGAAACATGGTGGGCTTTCGCTCCTCCCTGGCGCTTCGTCGACGAACCGTGCTGGTACCACTCCGTTTGGATTTCGAGGTGCTTGCAACGCTGCGATGATCGCCCGAGTTTTGCGAGCTCTTTTGCCTCGTCTTCGGTGCGACAATAACTTCGGCATCCTGCGATATCTTTGCGAATGGCGAATCTGCAGGAGGCGCGGGATCTAGCGATACCACTTTAATAGTTGCGGTCGACGTCGTGGACAGATGGAGCGTCAATGGGTGAGGCGCAACAGGCGTGTCGCCGAGTTTGTATGAAGGGTTCGGGAGCGCTCGGATCTGTGCAAGGAGATTCAACTCGAGGAACGTCGCGTGTAGTTCGATAATCTCCCAGTCTTCTGGCGTAAGCGGCTCGATGTTGACGGTATGTGCCAACGGCGGATCGAGGTGGATAGTGGCCATGATCTTCTGTCCCTCGGACAGCCCTAGGCACTTTGCTAGCGTAGCATCAAGCTCAACTAATTGGACTTCTTGATCGCGCGATGAGCCTCTGGAACCATTGAGCCCATCGCGCCCACCAGGCAGAGCTGCCCTCCTCTTGCTTGGCATGCCAGTCCATCCTACAAAGACAGATCGCTGCTGGGGAGCTGTTCCGGTCGACGAGGTATCTCGATAGCTAAGTTCAACGATAACATCTTGCACCGGCTGCGCATCGCAAATCAATACTCTATCATACGGAAAGGGGGGGTAAGGCAATTGCTCACGGTGTCGACATTGACCAGCAGCGAGACCAGCGTTGGGGGGAGGTTGACCAAGCAGCGGTTCAGACGAGCCAGGGAGATCTCCGCAGACACGGATTGCGCATTTTTGGGAGCCATGGTATGCTGATTAGAATATTATACCATGAACGCGACCGGCGTCCTGAGTCTCGTACAAGAAAAAAGCCCAAGTCCGTGGTTGTCTGTCGAGAGAGCTCGGGCAGCTGGTACCGAAAGCGACTCCGTTCTCGTCCCGCAGCCGAGGCACCTCACACGTGCTCGGCGACTTCCCCGTCCTTCCCCAGCTTTCCTTTCCTGTCTTGTTGCCGTAGCTGTGGCGCATTAAAATCCATTAAATTTTGTGGCGGTGCAAACGCGAAAACGCGAAATGACGCGTTTAGGGACCGCCAGATTTCGCGCCGCAGGTCCAGGTCGCAACCGCCGTTGCCCCCCTGCGACATGCCCCAGCCCACTCAATTTGTGCATCACGATCGCATCTCTCCACTTGCATAGTTTCACAACTCCAAAGCGCCCTTTGACTTTGCGTTCCGCACAAGATCCCTCACAATGGCGCTGCGCGAATTCAAGGCCCCCGTTAGCTACGAGAAGCAGCAGCGTGAGAAATTGCCTTTGGAGAATACCGAGTTCCGTATGCGCTAACACAAGTTGTAGATGCATTCCAAGAATTCCTGACGGGCTTCAAGACGTCGCCTGAGCAGACAATCACAACTGCGCTCGGAAACATCACGATCGGCGAAGATGATCTCGACGATGAGTACGACTTTATGGACGAGGACGACCAGGAAGGAGACCGTCGCCGGCAGGACAAGGAGCGCAGTCGAGCCCCTCAATACAAATACAAGGATATGCTCCAACAACTGGCGGATCGAACAATTGACGAGGCGACAATCGATCTTGACGATCTAGCAACAGTATGGATTTCATGTCGAGTTATTCGCAGCAGTCACTAACCCCCTGACAGTGGGAGAACCAAGCATTCGACAACGACGACAACCTGAAGCTTGTCGATTCTATCGAGATGAACACAAAACACTACGTTGAGATCTTCTCGAGGGCCTTGGATGAAGTGATGCCTCAACCAAGCATAGATATAACGTCAGTATTATAGTCACTCCAACACCAATCAGTACTAACTAGTGTGCAGCTTCAAGGATGACGTTCTCGATGTACTAATGGCCCGTCGACAAGCCCGAAACCGAGAGCTCGAAGTCATTGCCGAACGGGACCCTGCGGCAGTAGAGGACAAGTTCCCTGCCGAGCTCACTCGCAGATATACCCTCGTGTTCAAGCCTAGATCTGGCACCTCGAGCAAGCCCTCGAAGGCTCTAGCAGTGCGCCAGGTGCGCGGCGAGCACTTGGGCCATCTCATCACTATCCGCGCCATCGCCACCCGGGTTTCCGATGTGAAGCCTATTGTTCAAGTCAGCGCATACACTTGCGACAGATGTGGTTGTGAAATCTTCCAGCCCGTTACTGACAAGCAATACGGCCCTTTGACAATGTGTCCTTCGTCCGATTGCGAAAAGAATCAGTCCAAGGGTCAACTCAACCCTTCATCGAGGGCCTCCAAGTTCCTTCCATTCCAGGAGGTCAAGGTTCAGGAGATGGCAGAGCAGGTTCCCATCGGCCAGATTCCTCGAAGTCTTACCGTCTTCTGCTATGGCACACTTGTCCGACAAATCAACCCTGGCGACGTCGTCGATATCTCGGGCATCTTCCTGCCTACCCCCTACACTGGCTTCAAGGCCATGAAAGCAGGGTTGCTCACCGACACATACCTCGAGGCTCACCACATTCTCCAGCACAAGAAGGCTTACAGTGAGATGATTGTCGACCCTATGCTGGTGCGAAGAATCGAAAAGTACCGTCAGACTGGCCAGGTCTATGAACTTCTTGCAAAGTCGATCGCTCCCGAGATTTTCGGACATCTGGACGTCAAGAAGGCTCTTCTCCTTCTTCTTATCGGTGGTGTGAACAAGGAGATGGGAGACGGTATGAAGATTCGTGGTGACATCAACATCTGCTTGATGGGTGATCCTGGTGTGGCCAAGTCCCAGCTTCTCAAGTACATCTCAAAGGTTGCTCCTCGTGGTGTATACACCTCGGGACGTGGAAGCAGTGGTGTCGGTCTGACGGCTGCCGTCATGCGAGATCCCGTCACTGACGAAATGGTCCTTGAAGGTGGTGCGCTTGTCCTCGCCGACAACGGAATCTGCTGTATCGATGAATTCGACAAGATGGACGAGACAGATCGCACCGCCATCCACGAAGTCATGGAACAGCAGACCATCTCCATCTCCAAGGCTGGAATTTCCACCACCCTCAACGCCCGTACCTCCATCCTTGCCGCCGCTAACCCTGTGTACGGACGATACAACCCTCGCATCTCCCCCGTCGAAAACATCAACCTCCCTGCCGCGCTCTTGTCTCGATTCGATATCATTTTCCTGCTTCTTGATACCCCTACACGCGAGTCGGATGAGCAGCTCGCCAAGCACGTTGCCTTTGTGCACATGAACAGCCGACATCCCGACCTGGGTACTGACAACGTCGTCTTCAGTCCCCATGAAGTCCGATCCTACATTGCCCAGGCCCGAACATACCGACCGGTCGTCCCCGAGTCCGTGTCGGAGTACATGATCAAGACCTACGTGCGCATGCGAGACCAGCAGCAGCGAGCCGAGAAGAAGGGCAAGCAATTCACCCATACCACTCCTCGTACCTTGCTAGGTGTCGTTCGTCTTGCGCAAGCCCTAGCCCGCTTGCGTTTCAGCAACGAGGTCACTCAAGACGATGTCGACGAGGCGCTCCGACTAGTCGAAGCCAGCAAGGAGAGTCTCAACAGTGATTTGGGTACTGGCCGACGTGGCCTGAACGCCAGCAGCAGGATTTACAACCTCGTCAAGGCTCTTGCTGACACTGGCGCATGCCGTCCTGATGATGCCGACGACGATGACGATCTCGGCGTTGAACTCAGCATGAGGAAGGTCAAGGAACGAGTTATTGCCAAGGGCTTCACCGAGGACCAATGGCTCAATGCTTTGGAAGAGTACACTACAATTGATGTAAGTCACCCAATACGTGCATCTTTTTACTTCAGCTCGAGACTAACAATGTTTTCCAGGTCTGGCAAACTGCTGGCGGTGGCACGAGACTTGTGTTTGTCACTGCAGACAATGACGACCGGGAGGATGATATGGACATTTGAGAGCATGTCGAGTAATGAGGTGAAATATATGATGTAAGGGCCTGGCGTTCTGGCATATTCAGGTAGATAAGGGTAGTCCTGGTAGAACTTTTGTCGACAATGAGAAACTATTCACGAAGCAAATGAGAGCATGGGCCTTTTTCTCAAGTTCAATGGTCATTTGTCCAGGGAGTTGATACATCTTTTTATGGCTCTACTCAGACACCGGTATTGTACATTTACGTAACATTTTACAACTTCATCTGCATCAATGCTGCCCGCTCCATCTCGCCCACGATACCGTGGCCTCCTACGGTCCACTTCTCGGAGACGGTCCTCGAGTTGAGCACATTGCGGAACAGCCCGCTGGCGCCCCAGTACTCCATCAGCGACCGGGCCTCATCCTTGGTCACGCCCTCGAGCCGGAGAACCCAGCTGTTCTTGAGGGCCTCGTACGCCCGCTCGTCGTACCTGCGCTCATAGGGGTCAGGCTTGGGAACCTCGCGGCCAGCCTGGCCGGCCTCGAGCTGGGACAGGACGAGCTCCTGGGAGGGGTGGTGGTGGGAGTTGTTCTCGGACGTGGCGGCGATGATGGCCCCGCCGTTGGGGAGAGGGGTCTTGCCCGAGAGGGCGTCGACAAAGAGGCGCACGAGGGTGAGCTCGTGGGCGTGGACCTGGTTGAAGGCAGGGTCGCGGTAGTCGCTAATCTTGTTGATGTGGGCGAGGCCGTCGAGGGCGAAGAGGACGGGGGGGCGGCCGGGCAGGGTGAGCTCGGTCCAGAGGGCGAGGAGGGTGGGCCAGGCGTACTCGGCCTCCTTTGCGCTGAGGGCCAGGTCGGCGAGGGTGGCGCCCTGCTTCAGGTTGGTGAACTTGGACCAGTCCTTCTGGAGCTGCAGCTTCTCGAGGACGGTGCGGTTGGCCCTGTAGAGACTCTGGATCATCTTGAGGCAGTAGACGGGCTGGGCGAACTGCACAGGGTCCGTGTCGGGGATGGGCGAGTACTCGGTGTTGCCGTTGGTCAAATCTTGGCCTGTTTTGGAGTGTGAGAAGTAATGTTACAGCATACTGAGAGCAATTCTTCTTTTACCTTCAGGAATATGAAACACAACCCAGTTGTTGAGAAGACCATAAGCCATAGCCTGGAGCATGGTCATGCTCTTCCCAGAGAGCTTGCTCCCCGTCAAGATACATTTAAGAGCTTCCTTGTTCTCGGCCGACGCCTCGAGCTTCTTCATCAACTCCACCGTCTCCTTCCGTAGCAGCACGTGCGGTCGTCGAAACAGGTTCCAGGTCTGTGTCGTCTTGAAGGCCTCAAGGGCACGCAGGTGATCCACCACCTGGTCAGGGATGGAAAACACCTTGCCCGCGCTCTCGTCGAGGGCCATGTTCTTCGCATCGAGAGACTGTAGGCCCTCGACGGGCAAGGCGCTGTTGTTGCTGAGCTGGATGCGCTTGCGGAACGCCTTGCGCTCGCCCGGGTTGGGTTTCCGGACGGGCACCACGTTGGCCCGCTTCTTGTACGACTTCTTGACCTTTTGCGGCAGGTCCCGGCGGCTCTTGATGGGCGGGGGCGCGGCGGCGGCCAGCGCAGCGGAGGTGGTCGAGAAGGGGGCGGTCGTGACGAGGATGGGCTGTATGCGCGGAGTCCGTGGGATGGCCGGCCTCACGAGGCACCGGAGCGAGTTGGCGGAGGCCATGGTTTCGGGTCTGTCGAAGAGACCTATGGCTATATAGGAGAATAGGCGGGCGTCTATTATCGCATTGGCGCCAATTGGGCCGGTTCTGGGACGCTCTTCTCACGGCCGTCTAGAGCTGTGAAGTTCGAAAATCTCGGTGGATTAACGGCGGGCTTCCTCGAGCTCAGCAGGGGTGGTTAGTCTACAACGGATATGATTCGCTGTGTCGGAAAAACCCATGTCCACTGATCCGACGACCGATCTTATCAGCCAGAAAAAAGATCGATTGCTAACTAGACATAGGAAAAAAAGTTTAGAGACAAAAAGAGGCCGGGTTTTACGACAAACACATAAACTCCTTAACAAAATTACGGCCTTCCTCGATACCCTCTGCCGCAATCACCGACTGAAGACGCATTCAACGTTACCCTTGAAACCCTCCGCAATGGCGCTCCCAGGCTCCAAACCAAAGCTGCCCGTCGCAGTCGAGAAGCCGACGCCCTACACCTTCGACCTCGGCCACCTCCTCGCCGAGGACCCCAACCCCGTCGCCCTCGACCGCGCCGACCTTGAGCAGTCCCTCGCCGAGCTCGCCC
>JABFFE010000541.1:0-25427 GCA_013623625.1 Fusarium setosum | reverse complement strand
ATCGTGTTTTTTGACACCCCCTTAGATTTGGTAAAACTTGTGTAACCTCGGGTAAAACTTGTGTAACCTTGGCTTGGGGGTGTCAAAAAACACCGGAACGATTTGGTGGTGGTTTGGAGGGGTCCTCACCTTGGCTGTTCTGGTATTTTTTGACACCCCCCCGAGACTTGGTAAAACTTGTGTAACCATGGGGGTAAACTTGTGTAACCTTGGGGGTAAACTTGTGTAACCTTGGCTTGGGGGTGTTAAAAAACACCGGAACGATTTAGTGGTGGTTTGGAGGGGTCCTCACCTTAGCTATTCCGGTGTTTTTTGACACCCCCCGAGTCTTGGGTAAACTTGTGTAACCTTGGGGGTAAATTTGTGTAACCTTGTGTAACCATGAGAGTTCAGAAACTAAAAAGCTCACTTTCGACACGGTAACGGGTTTTCATAGCTGCAAAAGTATCAGGTTAGGTTGTGCTTGAAGGGGCGGTTCTAATGAATGTATTTTGACAGGGGTTTTATTCAGTGGTTATGTTGAAGTAAAAACAGTGATGGTGAACTGCTTGTGTAACCTTGTGTAACCATGAGAGTTCGGAAACTAAAAAGCTTATATTCGTCACGGTAACGAGTTATCATAGCTGCAAAAGCATCAAGTCAGGTTATGCTCGAAGGGGGGGTTCTAACAAATGTATTTTGACAGGGGTTTTATTCAGTGGTTATGTTGATGTAAAAACAGGGCCAGATGCTCACTTGAATAACCTTGTGTAACCTTGTGTAACCATGAGAGTTCAGAAACTAAAAAGCCCACTTTCGATACGGTAATAGGTTATCATAGCTGCAAAAGTATCGGGCTAGGTTATGCTCGAAAGGGCGGTTCTAACAATGTATTTTAATAGGGGTTTTATTCGGTGGTTGTATTGAAGTAAAAATAGGGCCAGATGCTCACTATTCTGGTGATGTTTAAGCTGAGGAGGGGGCGACGGACCGTGTGATTGATACCCTCATAGCGCTGGGCCGTTGTTGCAACAACAACAATAATATCTGCTCCTAAAACTTGCTGCATCTTAACCGCGCAGAATATGCATCCCAATTCTCATCCTGCCGTAGTCGCTTCTCGCTGACAAGCAAGACCATCGCGTTCTGGGGATCGCTATTGCGTACTGTCTGTCGCTTGCTGCTCCTCTACACAAGGCACGGGCTGTACCATCTGGGGCGCGGCATCCGGCGTCTTGGGCAGGCTCAACACCATATCGTGGCATTCCTGGGCCCTACCTCGGGCTTCCGGTGCCATGACAAGCATTCCATGTCGTCGACAGAAATTGGAGCACCTCGTTCGGCCTCTCTCCAAGGTCGTCGTCCTTGAGTTTCGTGAGGATCATTTCGCCCCACATGGCACCTTGGCGCTCGTACATACCCTGAAGCCCACAGAGCAGTTTGAACATGACAACACCAAGAGACCAGATATCGACAGCGGTAGTGTAGCGTTTCTTGCTTCGCTCGCCGAAATTGCGAAGCTCCCTTATTTACAAGATTTCCGGCGCAACATATTTCCACGTGCCGCAGATGGTTTTTTTCCAGTAGCCACTTTCTCTTCGCTCTCTCGATATGCCCAAGTCCCCAAACTTCACGACAATGTTGCCGGCGTAGCGAGACTAGACGAGGATATTATCTAGTCTGATGTCTCGATGTACTATCGGTGGCTCGAGCCGGTGGAGGTAGGCCAGTGTTGAGAGGAGTTGACGCAATGTGCTCTTGGTCACGGAGAGATCCGCCGGGGAGATGTTCAGGCCCAAGACATTTTCAGCATCCCCAGTTCCTTTCTTTGCATAGCTGTGAACTTGTATCATGGCGGGATACGGCGAGCTGGAACTCGAGATAATCATTGACATGGATGACAATTAGCGTGCTATCCTAAGGAACGTCATAGCCTCCGACCATCTAGTCTAGACGAAATCGCGTCGCTAGCCTTCTCCACCGTTGCCGTATTTAACCCAAGTCCCGATAAGCGAGCCGAGCTCGATCCTTTACGATCGGGCGGTCGTGCACACCCTCAACCAGCACACCATACCCAGCGATGCTGTCCACCGCGGAGAAGCGATGCATCGGTGAGAGCGGTTGCAGCGCCTGCTCGATTGGTCCCGTCTCCTGCTGGTGGTGCTCGGGCGTTCGCCAGGCTTTACCCCTCACATACCTACCTAGCTAGGTACCTTCAGCGTCTTGTCGTGGTTGCCTGACCGCAGGTGTAAGGCCAAAACAATCCAATGTTAAAACCAGCCCCCTCCCCCATCCCAACACCAACGGCATCAACGGCATCAACACCCACCCACCATCCCAAAATGCCGTCGCCAGCTGCGACCCCAAACTTATGTGTTGATGACGTCCTTGCGTTTGACGATGCAGAGCTGGTTGAGTATATGAAGCAACACCTCCGTCCTGATGGCGGTTTTAATCTTAAATTTGACGGCTGGGAAAAGCTACCAAAGGCCCAGCGAGACCGGCTTGCAGGGAAGTTGAGGCAAGTCTCTACGTTCTTCAATCCATTCGTCGTCGCTAACCCCGGATAGGATGGGAGCGGAGAAAGTCTACGATGTCGTGAAGTCGCGCCCTGTTGATGCCGACCAGCTCACCGCACGACTACTTGGAGTCGCCGACACTCAGGAGGCGGGGCCAGAAGAACTGGCTAGACGAGCGCGTTATGACAGATCGCCCACAGAAGAATTTGACTTGGGTGCATTGTTGGACCGACAGAAGATCATAGCCTACAACGACCTCGTCACAGCCTACAACACCCTCGTCAACGACGGCGGCCGTCCAGTCTGTTCCATCAGTCGTCTGGAAGAGATTTCCGCAGGCGCCGAGGATGAGGTGCTGAGGCCTTGGCAGGACGGGTATGGAAGATATAGCGAGGTGTTCCAGAAACAGCTATACAGGTGGGAGATGTTCCGCCGATGGCAGTATCGCAACAGAGAGCCGCCGGATGAGGAGGAGGAGTTTGCTGCATACGTGGAGGAGCAGAAGCGCAAGGTCAGGGAAGGCACACCAATGAGTCCGACGGCAAGCCAGTACCTCGAAAAGCTCAGGGAGTCGTATGAGAGGAAGCAGCGGTATAATGGCCGCAATGACGGGGAGGCAGGGTTCGCCGCCTATATCGAGGAGCAGAAGCACCGAAAATCCTACAGCGGAGCCACATGGCCCGGCATGACCGAGGACGAGTATATGCAGATGCTCAAGATGCGGTTCAATCTGAAGCAAGATAAATTGGGCCTCGACGAAGGGGAAGAGGAGTTTGCCGCGTTTGTTCAAGAAAGAAAGCAATTGGACATGCAGTATGGACGCGGATGGCCGGGGATGCCAGAGGACGAGTATATGCAGATGCTCAAGGTCCGGTTCAAGGGGCTGCAAAACCTTCGTTTCAGGATGGAATTCGACGGGATGAGAGAGAGCAATGACGACGGCGGGTTTCCTGACGACGGCGGATTTCCTGAATACGTCGCCGAGGCCAAACGCCGGCTCGCCCGACACGGCTTCACGAAGGCATTCGAGTTCGACAAGGATCCGGCGCGACAGGACAAATGGACCACATGGATGGAATATCTCAACTACGAGTGTTCGTGGCTCGAGAGACACACTCGATTGCTCGCACACCTCCAGCCAGAGTATGATGCAGGCTGGCAGAAGCTTGTGGACTGGAGAGTGTTGCGGCGCGGCGAGACTGCGGCAGGATCCTTCACTAGGGAATCGTCAATGCGAAGGGATAGTGAAAGGGCCACTGCGTCGGCGATAGCGCAGCGCGCTGCGATGGTCAAAGTCAACTTGCAGAATGCTATGATGGACCCCAAGTGGGAGATTCCAACACTAACGCGTGTCGAGTTGATGAAACATGCCATAGTCAGGTTCGGGGTAGCGCAAGCATGGTTCAGGGAAACCAATAGGCGATGTGATCTCATATCAGCATTTGTGGAGGGAGCTTCGAAATATAGGCGCACGGAGCAAGACTTGGAACTTCAGAACATTCGACTTCAATGGGTAAAGGAGCAGGTTTCTCTGGTTGAAGCTGAGGTCAGAGAAGCGGAGGACGAAGGCGCAACAGCCCGAGGCCGTAAGAGGAAGAAGCCAAGTCACCAGGGCAGCTCCCTTCTGGACGACCTCGGCCCTTGTACACGAGCAAGGGCGGCCAAGCGCAGCCGACCAGGAGACAGGCAGCCTCGTCACGGGCAATCACCATCTGCGACTGTTCAGTCACAAACGCCTATACAGGCGCCTCGCCGCAGCCCGCGCTTTGCAACAACTCGAGGCAGAAACAGCGAGGTTGCTGTTCTGCCATCTGGTGGTACAAGGACTGGCCTGCGACCCCGTCGTAAGGGCAGCGAAGGTCATTAGACAATGGATTTGGTTTCATCCGGCCAGACCTACGTTGGCTGTTGGTTTGACTGTATGGGTATTTTATGGACGACCGGAATAATACGTCAGTGTGTTTGTGTGTGTGTGTTTGTGTGTGTGTGTTTGTGTGTTTGTGTGTGTGTTTGTGTGTGACATTGGCGATGATTTTGTAAGAAGCAATCCTCTCACAAGACATGGGTAATGAATTCTATAAAGACACAGACGTTATTACATGAACCACAACGCCTGCGGCAGTCTCAACTATCATGAGTCTCAGCTCTTCCCACGGTCTTCCAGCTCCCTCTGATTTGCAAATACAGTAGCGCCGTTGAGGTTCTCTTCCGTCTCTGGGGACACCGCCTGTCATTCCCCCGCCTGTATAGCCTCCCACACTGCTGCTGCATGTCGAATAGATCGCCGTTAGATTGTCCCGGACTGCTCATTCCATATAATGTGTATACCCTCACAGACCGCTCCGTCGTCCGTACTCCGTTCTTGCTGTACTCCTTCTAGATCAGAAGTGGAGGACTGTCGGGGGGGGGACGAATAGAGTTAAAAGCAGAGCGGAGGAACCCAAGATCGAGAAAGCCAGCCGTCATACAGGCCGATTCCGCATCAACCCTGAGTTACAGGACCGCGTGCAAAGCCCAGTCTTGAGTTCTGCGATAGTAGAAGAGGTGGTGCCGGTGGGAAATCCTTTGTGGATTTTTGCAAGCATCCAGCAGACACGCTTTGTTTACGAGCGCTCTTGTTTTTTTTTTATAGAGGGTTAATTCGGGAAACTCACGATAGAAAAAGAGGGGTGCAAGAGACGATTGGCAAAAAACGATGAATTCAGTCAACAACTTCCCCCTTTGCTATATTTGCTTTCTACTTTCCCTCACGCTTTATCGACGTCATTTCTTCTCTCATAGTCTAGCCAATTCCCGATGTTCAAATGCAGAACTAGGCTCAAGAGACCTGAACACCACAAACTCGGTCCATCCGGTCTGTCAAGAAAACAGGGGGGAGGGCGTAACCAAGCCCCGAGCGCCTCTCAGCCGATCTATATCTCGATATATATCCTCCAATCTACTCTGGCCTGGCAAGGTGGTGGTGCCGTGTTGTTGTTGTTGTTGTTCGTCCCCATCCCCCCCCAGGAGCATAGGCCCTGTAATGGTGGCAGAACCCCTCGGGCCCAAGGTCTCTGAGACGGCTGACAAGAGTTTCAAAGTCCTCATCATCTTCCTGGAGCAGCGCGGCGGTATTCAGAACGGCCCATAGCAGGGTGTGGGGGAAGATAACCGGTCCCCTACCTGCCAAGCGACATGTTTCTTCCATATCCTAAGAGCTCCCGTCAGTCGGTGAAGAAGAAGGGGTGAGAGTGTGTAACTAACCTTTTGTGCGGCGGCCCCAAGGTCTATGTTAACGGGGAATGACCCTGGAGTTGACGGGGCCGAGGTTGACGACGGAGGTGCCGCCGCCGCGGTTGATGAGTTCTCCTCTCTGACATTATTGACGGCATGTGGCATGGTGAGTAGTAGGTCGATGTTGACAAATACGGAGGGGAAAGCTTGAGCAAAGCAGAATTTAGACTAGTATGTTTGTCGACTAGCAATCAAGAGGCGAGGGATAACGCAAACTCTCCCCTCTAACTAGATATCAAGGCCCGCCCGCCAATGCGTCTGCAAAGTGAGGAGAGCAAAGCCGAAGATGACGCGGGGCGCGCAGCCAGGCTGGTCGGTGAGGGATGGAAGGGGGCCCAGTGCAGAGCCGCACTCACGGCTCAATGGAATGCGGAAAGCCCTGTGATCCCTCTTGCAGCTGCTATTCCAATAGTGTTGAGTAATCGCGGGGAAAACACTCGCCGATTGTCGGTTCAAGTTGAGAAGAAAGCCGGGGTGTGTATCACACACACACAGCCTGGTGATCCATATCGCAGCAGCTGAAAACCACACCGCTTCCAAGAGCCGACATCTCTCGGTTTGATCTATCATACTTGCTGCTGTGTGGCGTAAAAGGCCGAAAATACGCGGAGGGAGAGAGGGAGGGGTTGTCGAATGAAACAAATCCTTGCTTTTTTTTCCAATATTGTCCTGCAAGAGTTGTGTGTGAGCAAACAATGAGGGGTGACGATCTCATATGGCGTAAAGACTCATCACGATCAAGGAAAACCCCTTCATCTTCGATCCGACCAATCGATGGCTCGGGGGGGCCTATAGAGAAAGTGACAGGTCCCAAGACAAAAAAAGCGTTGGCAAAGTGCAATACCCGTCGATCGACCTCCCCCGCGCTGAAGCGGGCCTCGAACATCATCGTGTCGTATGCTGAAGGTCTCACTCACTGTTGGTTGTCGACCTCCTCGTTCGCGTCTCAGCCTCCCCCCTCAACAGATTCACACAATATTGGATTCCACTTACCAATCACGCAAGCCCTCGGTGGTGCCCTCCTTGCCAGAGCCTACCTGCAAGCTGAAAAGACGCAGGTATGATGTATCCCCACAGCCGCACAGAAACTGGAAAGTGAGGCTGGGGAAACCCGGTTGAGACATGATAGCTCAGGTGCTACAGAGGTCAGAACCGGGAATCCGATGTCCCCCCCAACCCCCCTCTCTGGTTGACAGTCGTTCACCGGTATCTTCACCCTTGCATTAGCTTCAGCTTCTATTCTCATCAACTGCAGCCCAAGACACCATGGACACGTCATGGAGAAGATCCCAGACCAGTTGCATGCAGTTGGGTCTCGACCAGACCCTGCAGGGATGGAGGAGGAGGGTCAGTCAGTCAGTTCGTCAAAGTCCGGAGAGACATGCAGGAAGAAGTCCATCGACCCCCGCCCCCACATCATCTTTATTCTTCTCCCTGCCATACCACCAGTCCCTGATTGGATGGCATAGAAAATCCCGGTCTTGGTATGGCGCCGCCGCTCGCAATGCAATTCCCCCCCAGGACCGGTTGGAGCGCAACTGAGACACAGATACCCGACGCCATGCCAAGAACTTGTCAGACATTGCAGGAGCCTCATCAATCAGGGAGAGGAAAACCTCCGGCAGTTTGTCGTAGCAAAGCCGCAGACTCGCCCGCCACCCTATGCAAGTGTGGGAGCGTGAGTGTGATTGTCTATCGTGTATGTACAACACTTGCAGTTTGTTCCTGCACGGTACTATTGCAGTGGCTGAAGCACACATCTACTTTGGGCGAGACTCCTATAGCTGTCGAGTAAGCAGCACTTGGACCGTCTCACCCTCCCCTCCTTCACTATCCAAGCCATTTTCCCGTGAGCCATGTCTGAAGCTTCGAATACCTATTGGCGTGAGAAAGTTGATCGATCAGAATCCGAAGCGAGTGTCTCGAGTTTTGCACCCTGCATGAGTATTGCAGTTCAGAATCCCGAGTCACCTGCCAAACCATTGCTCCAGTCAAGTTCAGGAGGGGGGAGGTGACGCCCGGTAGGTGGTAGGGGTACTAGCCTTGGAGAACGCATCTGCAGTATCCATATTGCCCTTTGCACGGGTACGTGGGCACGATAACCGTTCTGGACAAGGAGAGCCTCTGTCACAGGTACTGGCCAACCCCCCGGCTCACAGTTTCCTCATAGCAACGCAATCATAATTATCTCCGTTTCATTATGTTGACAACTCTTGTGCCACTGTCTAGCGACGAGTTTAGCAAGGACCTCTAAGTTATATACTTAGGTACTTTATTTATATTAAATATTAATTTATATATATTTTTAATACTTAACTTAAATTAACCTTAAATATATAAGTTTTATAAGTTTTATTAAATAAAGTCTTATAAGGCGGGGGCAAGCACCATTACTAATATCTACCCTAAGCCTCAGCCAGAAAGTAACAGCGTACCACGTCGCTCGCTAGTCAGAGGTTGCTAGCAACGAAACACGAAGCCTGTCTCTCTGTTCTTAGCCTAAGGGCCATATGAAAAAACTTGAAATATTATGTACGTCGTGAGATAATGCTCCCGTTCCCCATCCTACGTGCACACAGAAAGAAACTCTCTGTACTGATGCTCCTTTTTTTAGCACGGGAGTTCCTACGCCTGGGCCTAAATTGCCGGCAATAAGTCAATATTAGCCGACAAAACCCGAAAACCATGGTCGACGACACGTCAATTAATGGTAGCCTTTGGGCTCGGATTCTCACGATTATCGCCGTTCGAGTCTTGACTCTGCCTTACCTGCAACGGTTCTGGAAGCACCCAGGAGGAGTTCTGTTCGTGTCGAGGTTCTGCATCAAGGTGAAGCCGTTTGAAAGCTTGGCCGAAGCGCACACCATGCAATTCCTAGCGCACCACACTTCGATCCCGGTCCCCAAGATCCACTGCGCCTTCACATATCGAGGACGATCATACACTGTCATGGAGAGGATCATTGGAGAGAGAGCTGGGCAAGGTTGGCTACAGCGGCCGGAAGAGTCTAGAAGGAGGATCCTTGATCAGCTCAGGAGCATCGTTCAACAGCTTCGCGCTGTTAGTCCCCCAAATGATGATGCCGGGGTTGCTAATGTTCTCGGAGGTCCCATATATGGTGCTCGTCTGCCTGGGGAGCCATTCCGGGGTCCGTTCAGGACGGTAGATGATTTCCACAAGTCACTTCGAAACGGCATGGCGTTGTCTGAGGGCGACCACCACCATTCTGGCATGCCTAGCGATCTACAAGAGCTAGCTTCGTTCCACAAGCAGGCGTGCTCCACGGTTGTTCTTACGCATGGCGATCTGAGCAGCTTGAATGTCTTGGTGCGAGGTGATGAAGTGGTTGGAATTGTCGACTGGGAAACCGCGGGATGGCTTCCTCTATACTGGGAGTATGCATGTGCGTGGAATGTTAACCCACAGAATGAATTTTGGCGGCAAGAAGTGGACAAGTTTTTGGAACCGATGCAATACGAGTTGAGGATGGAAAGTATCCGACGCAAGTACTTTGGTGATTTCTAGATGCCTATGTAGTAGTTCTTGGTGGGCCGTTATTTGTTCGTGCGTGTCATCATATGTTGGTGATTTGTCTGGTGGTGTTGGTTTCGGAAAGTGTTCATGGCGGGCAAAGGTCAACAACATGTTTTGGCCGCTGATTGGCGAGTGATATCAAAATCTGGTTGTGTGCGCCGACATTCTGTAGACCTGAAACCCAGCGCTTGTGCCGGCGTCTAGAGCGTCCTGGCGGCAATTGGCTAAACCGAGAATAGAAACCAGAAAGTGCAAGGACACGCGCAGTAGGGGTAGCATAGTGATTTGACACTGGAAGCGCTGGCTCAACCCTTGTTGGAATGAGTCGGAAATTGGGAGTGCCGGAAGGGAGTGCAGTTGAGGCAAGGAGGAGGAAGGCTGTGCAGCTGATGAGCGCCGGACTTGAACATTGCCACCAGGCAGCGTGGCCTTCGTCAGACAGGACCTCCATGTTCACCAACAAGTCTGAGGATGTTGGCGAGGCCCTGTGCATCGCCGGCAAGGGTCCCAGAACACTCCTTGTCTACCCAACCCTCTGTGTAACCTCCGCCAAAGTCGATGACCCATGCGTCGTCCTGGTCATCGACCAACACATTGTCTGACTTGACGTCGCCCCAGATGATGCCAGCACTGTGCAAGAAGTCGACGGCCGAGCATATCTGTCTCTTCCATTTGCGGCGCAGGTCCAAGTTGGCAGGTGAGTCCGCCCTCAGGGCACACGTCAACGTCGTCCCGCCGCAGTCGATGTGAGTCAGAAGAAGTCCAAAGACCTTTTCATCATCACGCACGACTCCGTGGAGGCGTGAAACACAGACCTCCGGGCCAGGAAGCAGTTCATCGATCTGTTTGTAGATGCTGAGCTCACGTCTCGTGGAGCGAGTGTCACCAGGTCCGAGAAGCTTGAGGAAGAGTGGCGTAGTGCTTCCTGGAGGCATGACCTTCCTGGGTCGCCTGGAGAGCTGCTTGTCCGGATTGTCGTCGCAGATTTCAATTTCTGAGGGTCGATAACAGGGCCATGAGGAATACGAGTCGTCTGGCAGGCGAATACCAAGTCCGATGTAATCTCTGTCGCTCTGAGTGGTCTCGCATCGAATTGGTGAGAGCTGTCCCGCCTGGACGCCCACAATGTACGTCAAGGTCTCGGCGAATAGAAAGCCATCAAGGGTTTTTTTGGTAACGGGGCCCGGATCGGTTTGAGGAAGGCTTCGTAGCATCGGTAGGAATGGCTCCATGACCCAATCCTCAAAGTCATCGAGTGTATGACCATCCAGTTCCCCGCCTTCCTCTGCTACCTGGAGGAAGAAGAGGTATCGTTCCTTCAGGTGGGGGGCTTCGGAAAACCGATCTTCAAACAGACGAATGATGAAACGTTTGCCACCGGAGATAATGATGAACTCTGAGTCCGTGTTCTGGTCGCTGAAGGTGAACTCGATGGTCTCGAAAAGAGGCGTCTCGAAGTTTGGTTCTTCAGTCGCGGAGTCGTCGCCTAATGGGCTTGCGCGCCCGTTCGCGAGAGGTTGATCTGCCATGAAGTCGGGTAGCGGCAGGGTCACAGAGTGTAGGCAGCCTAAAAATTGCAGATGTGAAGACCAGAAGAGAAAGACCGGTGGGAGGTGAAGTCTGAGAAAAGCGCGGCCTGGAGATTGAGGGGCGACCGCGTATTAGGCGCGCAAGCATGTAGGTACACGCAGATGATGCAGCGAGGAAACGCGTGTCTGTCTGTGGAGCCTTCCAAATATCAGCGGTTCGGGAAACAGCGAGTCATTTTTGCTCGCAGCCAAACCATTCGTCACCTTGACCGTCCGAGGCATACGCTGGTCTATCTCGGTGATGAGAGAGGGCTGGGCGATGACTCGAAAAAGTACCATCAGGAGATGGAGGTGGGTTGCGAATCGGTCGGTTTCGTCGAAGCCCACTTTCTTGGTGGCGGCGTATTGAGCTGTGGCGGAAAGTCTGTGGCGTATAACGAAGGGCTGGCTGGTGGTGAGCTACCAGCTGAGGATGGCCGGTTGATCACGAAAGTTGGCTTTCGAGAGATGGCCGAGATGACAATCTTGTAGCAGTTAAGACTCGTTTTTTTTTTTCGCCCAAGTAATTTAGACAAGCGGGAAACAGCTGTGTCAAAAGGGGATCGTACCTACCTACCTTCCATGGTAGGTACCTAGAAAACAGTCAAGCGCAACAGAGGGACTTCCTTCCCTTCTAGGCCTCCTAATCTTTTCAGCTGCTGCATCTTCAAAGTTGCATGCTCGGGATCCTGTCCCGATGGACCGAAGCAGGAGAGTTGCCAGGGCGCCGGCAACATGGGTTGGTTGCACAAGGCCCGGGGGAACGCTTCCCAATTCAAGGGGGCAAAGGAAAGCAAAAAGGCAATCCCACCCGGCAAGACCCTCGCCGCGCGAACGTCTTTCGACAAAGGTTACCAGCGCCGGGGAACATGGGGCACCCGTTGACCTTGTGTCTCTTTCCCCTGGTAAGCTAAGAGCCCATCGTGGATGGTAGGTATATTGGGTGCGTTCTGGATCATAGGAGCGGATATGGTTTAATAGAGTAGAATTAATGATAACAGAGACTAAGACACACTTCCTCACATCATCCTCTTTTTACCAGACCAGCTTCAACAAGGCAGCGATAAAGCACATCGACGGTGTTTGTCTTTGGCTTTGGCTAGGGCTGCATTGGCTGCTGACGTCAAAAAAAAAAAAGTAGTTTGCGAGGTTATCCTGACCGTTTAAACATTATCCTGCTCTGACATTTCCTTATCCGCCATTTTCATCGAGATGCAATGACAAAAAAACTGACTCCTCCAAAGATCAGCCAAAGGCCTGTTGAGCCCCCGGCCCCTGTCCCTCTAAATATAAACGAAGGGGAAGGAATCCTATATCTCTTGGCGGGCTTTCTTGTTGCCTAGGCCCCGGGATGAAGATCGAGAGGAAGAAGATACTTCTGGTTGTCGACAGTGTCGTGCCTTGTTCAAGCAGTATCCCACGGTTCATCTCCCACGGGATCCTGTGGTTGAAGGTTGTGCGGCTCAGTTCTGAGCTGCTGAGTGACACACAGTGTGGCGATTCTGGTGATTCTGTAGGTATAACAATGGTGTGTGAGTTGGGTCCCACATCCCACATCAAGCCAAAATCATGTCGAAGAGACATTCTCTGTCCGATCGTGTCTTCTCGGGGAAAGACACCTGATTTATCCTGATGATTATACTTAGCCTCCTATTTTTCTTTCTTTCTTTGCTAGTATTGGGAGGGGGAGGGGGGCATTTACTCACCATCAGTTCATAAAATATCTTGTCGGCCACGGGTGCGTGAATCTCCGGCGCCCAGTCGAACTGAGCAAGACGCGTGCCGGACATTTCTATACAACTGCACATTTTCTGCCGTCTATGGGCCCTCAAGGCTTCTGCCTGAAGTTCCCGTGAGATGTCAAATGTCTTGTAGCCATCAACCGGGATGCGGATGACGGGAGGGTACATCTCGTCGTCGACGTGGAGAACCTCGCCAAGGGAGTCAAAGTCGTCGTCGTTACAGTGCGGAATACGGCGGTCGCCCAAGGCGTTGAGCAGGCACGGCGAGACCTTTTGACTGATGCATGTCTCCTGGAACCTCTCAAAGTCGTCCTGGCCTAGCCGGGTTGTATCCAAGGCCTTCTGGATGACGTCTAGGGTGTAACGAGGGCGTATGAGGTGAACCAAGAAGGGAAAGTAAAACGGCGCTGAAGCCTGGATCTCTGCCTTGGGTGCAAGGGTATGCGGGAACTGAGCTTGTATCCCCTCGTAATCCCTTGAAGTCCATAAGCGGAGTGAGGATAGAGGAACATCTGATATCAAAAGGGATTAGTTAAAGGAAAGGAAAAAAAGGGGGGGGGATAGATATCTACTAACTTATAGAGACCAGCAGCTCGTAAGCGCGGTGCTCGAGACGTGGATACAAGCTGTCGAGGAGCTTGATAAGATGTTGCACCGCACCTTTGTCTCTGCGCCTAGTGTGGCTGCCCGGAATCTTACGGTAGACTGCCAGGAGTGCCAGCGATGCGGCTTCTTCCTCCCCAACAGACGAATCAACTATGGCAACCGCAAGAATCACCAGCTTTTGCCAATGCCGTAGTGCAGGGCGCTTGTCCGCGGCTTGACTCAGGTCCAGATCCTTGAGCTCTGTTAATTTGTCGAGAATAGCATCCGGAGTGTCGAGACCACACTCCGCCCTGGACTGCTGCCATTGTTCCTCGGCTTTTGGTAGCATGATGTCGAGTCGTTTCCGCGTCTTTCCTCGGCTAGGATCCTCAAGGAAGAACTGAATGTCTCCGGTGTCGGGCACCGGAAAGGTGCCTGGGTCTTCCGGGTGCATGGCGCTCAATGTTTGCTGCTTGATTGCCTGGATGGTGAAGGAATGAAAGTGAGGGCGATGCCACGATGGACAAATAGGAAAGGGGGCAGGGAAGGAGGAGGAGGGGGAGAACCTAAAAAACAGGGAAACACCAAGGATGCAATTGCCGGTTCATCGGATGGATGGGGGCCATGAGAACCAACACAACGCCATCAACAGAAGGAACATGTCTCATTGCCCTTATCCCTGCATGGTGTTTCAATGACTTGAGTGAAAGTGAAAGTGCATGCAATCCGGCGAGACAACGAGATGCACTTCGCCCCAGCCGCTTTTGTCCACTCCCTCGATGGCTTCCTATTGTCATGTCCACTCCTTCCTATTGTCATGTGCACTCCCTCTTTGGCTTCCTATTGTCATGTTCACTCCCTTGTTGGCTTCCTATTGTCATGTCTATTGATGCCGGTCTCATCACACCGTCTTCTCCAAGCCACCAACACACAAGACTTCTTGAGACAACATTGCCTCTCGATCTACTCCGACGGCGGCGGCGGCGGATCCCTGAGCAGACCCCATCTGACTGACCGACGTCAGACTTGATGCATTCATGTCATTAATGAGGACTAGACATGGATGCCATGACGGGAAACTGGGACCACAGGCGTTGTTGCATTCGTTCCTCGTCGGAGCTCAAGGCATCCTCCGAAGAATAGCCAGACAAATGAATTTGTGTTGTCGGGAACGACAACGTCTTGCTCGACGCGCTCAAGGGCTCCTCTAATCTTCATTGGTCAGAGAGATGCATTCTTTTGCAGCCATCCATGAGAGTATCGAGATTGTTATGTTGAGGCTGGGCGCTGGGGTAGACATTGGGTGACGTAGGAAAGTGCAGGAGTCTCTGCATGAGGAAGCATGATGATGAATCGGGACGAAATTAGCGACAAGAGAGCCCTGTTGGCGCTGAGTACGTCCGGGTTCGGTGGCGTTTCGGGAGATATGGAACTCTCATTGCGCAAGCCAGGAGAAAAGAGGCTTGGTCGGGGTCATCAGCCAGCCCCAAACCAAACCAGGCTGGGAGGGTCAAAAGCAACGAGGCTCTGTGTTGTGTTGTGTTGTGTTGTGTTGTCATGGTCGGCCCAACTTTTGGGTTGCTGCTTACACGCGCCCTTGCACACAAACACCCCTGCATAACCTCCCCGCAAGTCGCGTCCGTGCGCGCCCAGATGCCTCTCCCTCCCCCCGCGTTATATCCCCGCTCTCGAATTGAGTTGTCAATAGTCCAGCAATGTTTCGGATCGTGGATGTTTCGGGTCGTGGATATTTTGGATCGTCGATATTTCGGATCGTGGATGTTCTGGATCGTGAGTGTTTCGGGTCGTGAATGTTTCGGGTCGTGGACGTCCATTTCCTGGTCCGCAGCGATGATTACGACAACAATAGCAAGCAAGCCAGCGAAGCGCATTCGCATGGAAGGGCTAGACTAGTTAGCACTTTTTGTTGTTAAAATGGTCTTCCCATGCAGCAACTGCGATTGCCTTGTTTGCCTCATCATCCTCACCATCATCATCATCATCAACCAACCAACATACCACCAACCTCCCACCAATTCAACATGACCACGTCCAGTTCGCGATCCATGGGCCTAAAGCTCTATCCCCTCAACTATTGGGATGAGCAGGACAGCCCGATCAAGATCGCTGCTGGCCGGGCCATCAACCCGCCGATCAAGGTCAAGTGTTACCCAGTCGTGCAAGACCCCAGCGTCTTCCTCAACCCGTACGCCTACTATGCCCAGCTGAACCCCAGTTCCTACTACGCCCAGCTGGTCGTCGACAAGATCGATGGGGAAAAGGTCGTCGTCTCGGGCGACCACCACCATCATGATGATGACCCGATGATAATCGGCGGGCCGTCAACGGCTCGTGCCTATCAGATCGACAACTCCTTCTGCTTCAAGTTTTGCTCGTTTGACGGGGGATGGCCGAGGTTCAGCGACTCCGCCGTGGGTCACCAGCTGCAGCTCAGCGTTCACCTCTACTTCCTTGGAGTGAGGATGGGAGAATGCGCCATCCGCAAGGTGCAGGTTCTCGAGCGTCCTCAGGATTCGCCCGACATGCAGCGATACTTTGAGAAGGTCGAGCAGCAGGGTCTTGAAAGCGAAATGCGTGAACAGGATTATCACAATGCCTGCAAGATCGTGTTCAAAGGGGGAAGGGGGAATCTTCCGGGAGATTTCAGCTTGAGCCCCGCCATTTACACCGTTGCTTCCAACCGTAAGTCGCCGCAGTCCCTCCTTCTTTTTTTTTTTTTCCCTAACTAATAAGTGATTTTCAGGAACCCGACCCAAGAAGGAGGAGGAGGACGCCGGCGCGATGGATCTGGAGGAGCAACTGCAATTCGGGGGTATTAACACCCAGGGCTAAGACTGAATCTCACGTCTCAAGTAGCATGTAGTTGCCTGGCGTACCGCCTCATCTAGCCAATGCCCCCCATATCTGCCAAACTGTATGGCCGTATCAATTGACCTTGTTAAACCTTTGCTATATACAATCGCCAAGTCACCCTTGCTCACAGGCGTCGGCAAGCTCAGTGTCGGTCGGTTTCCCAGGTACCCTCCAGAGATGATACAGAGAGTGTGCGTAGAAATGTTGAAAGAAACGCGGGTGCGTTGCGGCTTCTCATAGCAATAGTAAAAAAAGAGGTTTCTTGATTTTCACGGGTCACCATCCATAGGTCAACGGTAACTCCGTCGTTCTAATCTAGCGAAATTGACTGTCCTCTTTCTCCCTTCCTAGCCTCCAAGTCTCTTCTTCGACCTCGCTCCCCCGACAAGCCCGAGGGGTGGCCATCCACACCGCGCGCAGTTTTCGTGTCCCTCGATGCCTCCTAAAATGTTGCGTAGTCCCCCGCCGGCAGTAGCCTTCGCCGGATTCCCCCCTTCCATGCCATCACGAATGCAAACCCAACCGAAACCAACTAGCATCAGATGATGAGGGTAAGGGCAGCCAGAATGAGAATGGGGATGTGGATGGGGATGAGGGCGAGGGCGATCAGGGAACGTCCGAATCTTGTTGCTCCATGTCCTAGTCCTGGGACGCTAGAGCTTCCCCCCAGTTGAGTTCCGCGAGGGCCGTGCCACTGGGCCAAAGACGACGTTCGCCAAGCCATATAGCCGTATTGACGACGAGATTGAATATTTCCTTGTTGTATTCATGGTTCTGGCTCGCGGCCTCCAGCAGCCTGGTGAGTTCGCTGGGACGCTCCTCTTCAGGAGTCAAGCTGGGCAAGCGGTCCTTGAAAACTTCACGGAAATACTGGGCATCGCCTTGAAGATCTTCGAATGTAGGCCAGAAATACGTCTTGTGGTTGTTGTTGCTGTTAAGATGTCTCTTGACACGCCACCACGCGGCAACAATAGTGTCTCTGGCATCATCGGATCGGTAACGTCGGAGTATTTCATCGGACGGTCCTCCTGGCAGCATGAAGTCGAAGATAATGAACTGAAGCAGCAGTGGAAGAAACCACTTCACCGGCCATCGAGCAAGTTGGGGATTTTGAACCGCCATGATGGCAAAGGATTTGTTTGTGATGAGTTGAGATGTGTGAGGGAAGAGGGTAAGGAGCTGCAGCCTCAAGTTGTGTTGCGTGTTACATGTACGCTGGCTCCTCGACGACCTCTTAAGACATCTCTCATCGTCTAGGTGCAAGAAAGAAGGAATGCCTATGCACCAAAGTCGACAATGCATAAAGCAGGAGGCATAAATCACCGAGGTCCCCAGCGACAACGAGAGAACGGCGCTAACGCGGGGCGGGCAGCAAGCCCGTGTCGGATTCGCACGCCTTGTCGAGATCCGAATTCTTGTCCCCTGGATCTGCATCCCCGCACTCAGTAGTGCGTCCCCCACTCCCCAGGGCGGCCGCCCCTGTCTAGCGCTCGATCACCCACACCGAGTAACCGGGCAGGGCTGGCTACATGGGGCCCTGGCTAGCGTCCATGCTGGTGAGCGATTCTGTCAGTTGTCTGCAACCATAAGCGCTTTTCTCGGTCTGGCGTATCTTTACTGACCCTATCCTCTGGTCAAGTCGTGAATACCCGTCAAGTATCGAAGTCCGCAGCCAGCCTGATGGTATGGGCTCAGAGACGCATTGCAAGCGATCTCCTGGTGGGGGAACAGGTATGAGTTCCCTCCTGGTGGCGTAAGCTAAGGGAATGTTCCCTCAGCCTCACAAGGCATCTTAGACATGGGTCCTCCGCATTCTTGTCTTTTTGCTGTCAAACGTCCGAGTTGCGCCACAATCTCGTTCTCCCCCAGCTTATCCCCGTCGATATGTTCGCCTGCTTCGTCAGGGTCAAACTGCTCTCCTTTATCCATGGCCTCATACCAACCTTCCGCAATGGCGAAGAGAGACTTCGCATAGTCACTCTCAAGCAAGCCAAGGAATCTATGGAGGCTCTTTTCGTCGTCGACGAGGTCTTTGTAGTGACGTTCGGTGATGTTGAACGGACTCTGGTCGACACGACAGCAGGGGAGGTATGCCAGGAGCCCTGTTCCGTGCGGTAGGTTCTGGCACAGGCGTCTCCATTTGTGCCCTTGCTTGTTGCTGTCTTGGAGGGCTTGACGCGTCGAACCGCTTATCCGACAGATCTCGGTTACCACTTTACTTGGTAGTCGATCGACGCTCCCCTTAACCTCCCTATCCCTCAAGGCTTTGGTGGATTCCCCCAACTGTAGTTGATCATATCTGTTGGTGATCCGGTCGAGGTCGGTCCTCTTTTGGGTCCCGTCCATCTGGATGCTCCGTAGCGCTATAGGTGTGTACTCTGGGTCGCCGTCCTTGGCTTTGAGCTCTAGCTCATGGAGGGGCTTTCGTTTGAAGTCTTTTGCTGGTCTCATTGAGTGTTCCACGGCCTCGGCGAACTGCTTGACTGCATCCCTGCTGACGATGGCCAGAGCGAGGCGACATACCCTATCCGCCACGGTCGCATCTAGGGTGAGGGCAACAACAAACCGGCTGCTCCTACAATGCTCCTTCATCTTCCTAAGCATTGCTTGCTGTTCCTGGGCCTCCTCGCTGGCGTCGTTCTCGTTTGAGGAGAGGTTGGTAGCTGTCCGCTGACTCTTGCGGGTCGAAACTGCGCCGGCCTTTTTTCTGGCATCATGGGCCGTCTTTCTTCGCTTGCTGGTGTTGGCGACATGCGGGAGCGCCGACCTTTTCCCTCCTGTTGCTGCGGCGTCATCAGAGTCGACGGACCCCGGGGCCAGTACATCAGGGTCAACCCATATGACGTGAAACCCCTCTTTCCCGTACAGAGGCTTGAGGCCGCATCCATTACAGACTTCGAGCGGCTGATTCTTATTGAAGAAGCTTGGTGTCTCGTTAGGAGCCAAGCAGTTGATTGAGATGGCTAGTGACGTCAAGGGATCGGAGACTTGGTGATATTCGCCTCGTAGCGTGGGAACGACGTCTCCCTAGTATTAGATAAAGGTCGTAAAAGCGATTCCCGCGGCCTTGAGCTGGCTTGGCGCAAAGAACATACTGAGGTGGCGAACGAACTGAGGGCAGGGCTTGCAGTTTGGGTTATTGGCGCGCACCCAATTCTCAAACTTGTCGTTATCCGTCATGCCGATTTTGGTCCAGAGCTTCGCACCTATAAAACACACGTTGGCGGAGCGGAGATTTCCATCCTCCTTATGCATCGGTGTTGCTGATCCCTCCCATCCAAGGTGCGTGTATGTCTGATTGACACGGGTGAGGACACTGGGATCGATTTCGGCCAGGGTCTTCCCTGGGTATAGAGGGCATAGGTCATAGAGCGTGGACTCCATGATCCCGTTGTAGTGAGTGAGGGACATGCTTGCCTAGCGGATTGCTGATGAAACTCTCCAGGTCGTCGAGTGCTTGTGCCTCTGTTGGAGGCTCACTGGCTTCATCGAAACTTGGCCATTCGAATTCCCTCTCTACTGGGTAGTTCTTGTAGACATGCATGCCGCCGCCGTCTTTCCGTGCCTCGAAGATATTGAATTTGATGTCAGGGTCGTTCTCCGGTGTTAGCAGCGATCTGATATTCGGACCGAAGCTCTCCGTCTTTATCCAAGGTGCGCTGGCCTTGTCAAATCCGGTTTTTGACAAGTTGCATAGGGTCCCAGGCAAACGGCCGCCCAGCTGATGGCGTGCTAGGATGAAAGTAGGGCCATGCTCCGTATTAGTGGTGCTTGGGGAAGATACGGGCGATGTGTTTTCCTGGCCATCAGCCTTATCCTGGTCGATGGCATGTTCCTCCTGGTCACCTCGCCTCAAGCGCCTCTCGGTGGGCAGGAGGGTTCTGTCGTTGCTCCGTGTCGAATCTGCTTCGTTCGCCTCTTGCGACTTGACCCTCCTTTCCAGGCTCGCTGCTTTTTCCAATAGGCCGTTCAATTCAGTTCCGAGCTCGATGCCTGTCTTCATCACCAGGTCGATTTCGCCGTTGATTCGGCGGTTTGTTTTGTTGCGACGCCGTCCTTGATTGGATCTCGGTGTGTTGTTCTGTGAAACAAAGGACTGTATTTTCTTCATCATGTTCGCTAGCTGCGCCTTGATGCTCGCAAACTCGTCCGCGATGTTCTTGTCACCTGCCATTGCTGCTTCGAATGAGCAACACAGGTTGTTTTTGTTCTGGATAATGGGTGTCCGAGGCTTACCTGGCCGTTCCCTGCTCAGGTGCGCCAGAACCTCCGATCTCCCGATCAGGGTGGACATTGCACATGGGCAGTCGCCTGGCTAAAGCATGATGAATAGCACTGAAGTCTCTTGCCAAATCTCCAAGACTCTCCCTTGGTTGTCGTGTAGGGGTCTGGGCCGTTTGGATCGCTTCCGCAGGCCATGAAGAGTGCTGCGCGTGACCCGATAGCTGGAGTTCTGGCTGATGTTTGTCAAGGTCGATATCGCGATTCGTAATGGAAAACTTGGCAAGGGCTGTCGGCGAGGAGCTCCAGGCCAGAATTTTCAATATCCATCGTGCCGGAGTTGTGTTGTGAAGGAGGGAAAAAAAAAAAGACTGGGGAGCTTATGCTGAGCCTGAAGAAGGGGAGGAAGGAGGAGGGGGGAGGAAGGAGCGAGTAGGCAAAGTCAGGGGAGCGACTGCCCTTTAAATCCCCAGCTGCCTTGGGCCTCGCTTGGAACCAACCACTTCTGCCCAGGCCATTGGAGCGAAGATTATGCCACCAGGCCAACATGCCGGGATGTGTGATACGCTGCGTGAGGGGTGGGTTGAGGTTGGAACCAGAGCGGGTAGGGACAGAGCTTGCGCTCTTCAACATCAGGCGAAGATGAGAGGAGTGATGCACCGCAGACCTTGGATTGACGGCTATATTGATCACTCCGACGTGTCCTTGATCCTGGAGCAATTAGGAGGTCACCACGCCCTGAAGCAGAATAATACAGCTGGCTTTTTTTTTTCCTTTTCTTAGTGGCCATCAGATAGTCTATACTCAAGGTCATCATCGCATTGAGGCAGCGAGGAACAACGACCCAGCGTCGTGCTAGACAGTTTCCCTCTCCAGTACAGATCTCCACTCTCTGTCGGCGGCTCCGAGAGTATCAACATGGACATTGGCGGTCCGCTCGCTTCGGTATGCCCTGATGTTCTTGAAGATGAAGATATCATAATGGAGGATCATATCCCGGAGTCAACCTTCTACCGAAAGAACAGAGGAGTCGCACTTCTGGGGTCAGCTGCTGTTGGAATACCATCAAGGCTACAGCAGAGAGGGTAGTCAGTCCAGTAGCCCCCTTATCGGACACATCTACCCTCGTAATGTCGAACGGCATAAACGGGTTCGCCGCCGGGGAAGCCGCATCCGTGTTTTCCATCCCATCATACTCTCAAATAGCCGATCAAAGCCGAACCATCTTCTTTGATCCAGAGAGCGACTAGTCCTAGGTGGGATGGATCAGCTCTATGGTCACCAAGTGGCTCGGAGATCCAGTCAGAAAATGGCACCGATGGTCGTCAGCATATATATACACTACAGCGCTTCACGGTCGAAGATGACGGGCCAGAAACAGACACATGATCTTCAAGCTATGCTCGCCCGACTCTTGTAGCCCAGACGAAAGATGACCTTTGCAGTTCATGTTGCCAGCCCCAGGGCACCAGGGTGGCGGCTTCTGTCCCTTTCAGTTTCCGCAGCTCTCATACTGGAGAGGTCGCCTCTACCATCCCCCAACACCGGCGACTCGGGGCGCCCGCGGCATCCAGAGAACCGGCAACCCGAAGGTAGCAGGTAGGATGAGAACATTGGTTCAGTCTCGTAAAGCCCCATCATCCCCTGTCCAACCAGCTCAGGCCTATCAGGATAATACCTTCTAGCCTATTAAATAATTCGCCCCTATCCCTGACTCTTAATCACTGCCACGTCCATTCTGCCAAACCCGGCAATGCCGGTATGAGCACCACCATTCGAGGGTGCCGTTCAAAGACACCTCAAACCACTTCACAGTGCCATCCAAGTGCACGGGAGACATCTCGAGCCTTGCTATATAAGCACCATTTGCCTCGTTTCTCTTGAAGCCGAGATATAGTCTTTGGGATGATGGCTCTACTGCAAGAGGTGGTTCAAGGCAGTCCAGACGAATCTGTCCCAAACAGGCCTTTTTACCATCCGAGTAACAGAGCAGAAGGCCTATAAACTGAGACGAGATTCCAAACTCTGATAAGCCCTTGTAGGTTTGGCGACACGGGATTATCGTGACAAGGTTCTCGACAGAGGCTCCGGACCAGAGAAAGTCCTCGCAAGGGTGCAGGTTGGGATGTGGCGACAAGGGTTCTGGAGTAGTCAATGTCGCGATTTGCCCCGGAGCTTCAGAGTCAAACCCTATGCATCTTATACCAGCAGGGTGTGTATCGAAGAACAAGTGGCCAGGTTCCCCACTCGATACGTCCAGAAGCTCCCAGGAGCACCCTGTTAAAGGTGGTGTTTGGGCTCCCAGCAATTGCGTGCGTCCCTTGTTTGTGTTGAATGCCAGTGCCAACTCCCTATTCATGCGAACACGTTTGCGCATCCAAATATTCGTGATATGCTCGTCTTGCTCAAGCGGCATATAAACCCAAAACGAATTGGCTGGGGTCGACTGATAGAAGGATAAATCCTCATCTGGCGTGTGAGCGTGGAGGGCGAGCGGCTCGGGGTTGCAACAGACTGAATAGCCAGTAATTTCGGCACGATTGTACCGGAACAAGGACATTCGAGGAGCCAGTGCAGGGCGCCGAAAGTGGCAAAACGATAACAGACGGAGGAAGGGCTTGTTAAGATGGCGCGGAACAGCGAATGAGGGTATGTGGGCGGTATGGAACATGCGAGAGCTATCACTACACGCCAAGTGGCGTAACTTGAGACCCTTTTTCACACTATTCAGCTGCTTTGCACGAGAAACTCCACGGGCGGGTCGGGGACGGACGTCTTACATCACTATAAAACTTGACAATCCCGTCTGGATTTCGGACTGGGAATGCTTTCCAGAATATACCAGGAACGCAGTCGACCTTTGGTGCATCCTCCTCGACTCCAGACAACATCAGTTTCCTGATGCCACGGTGGTCTTCGGCCACATAGATAATTTGAGGCGCCGACTGCTCGTCCTTCCGTTCCAGCTTGTTGTTGTTGTTGGTCAGAGAGCCAAGGTAGATCTCCCCTTCAAACTTGACATAATGCCTAATAAAAGGAGCCATGGTTGTAAAAGATGAATAGAGGGCGATTGGGCGCTCGTGTAATGGCCGGGCATTTATCGTCACGGCATACTCACGGGGCAGATGTCGAGCTACCTCTCGTCGCAGCTCATGTGGCAGAAATACGGGCAGCTCAAGGCTCGACGCCATCTTTTCTGTCAACCATAGGCGCCGATTTCGTTCCTGGCATGGAAAGGGTTCGGAAGAATAGACACTGATCCGAAGGAACCGATCGAGAGGTATGGGAGTCAAGAGATTGAGGCAGACCTTATGACACCCAACAGCCTCGACGTATCCATGAATGCAAGGAGAGTCGCATTCATTACACCTAATCATGCCAATCGCGTCGTCAACGTTTTCGTGAACGCGGAACTGAAATGGCCTGGATGTCCCGCCGTCGCGTGTCGCTTGCACCAGGTTAACAGGCGGGCCATAACGAAGATGACATAGTCTCGAGTACTTACTGGCAATGATTTCATCTCCTTCGAGGATCTCGAAATGGCAAAGGCCACATCTACGCGATAAACATAGTATGGCCATATTCAAGGATTAATAGTCGTGGGGCCATTGAGATGGAAGATTAGAACGCGGAGATGAAGGGGCTGGCCTGCACGGGGATACGCAGCGGATAATAAATGGGGGTACAGTGCGAGCCAAGACAAACCAACACCAAGGACCATGCACCAACATGTTATCAGCCACTTCAGAAAAAGCTCATCGAGTCTGCGAACACGGCTCTGCTCTTCGTCGCAGCTTCTTATGTGCGGCCTGCTTTCGAGATCTCATATCAAGGTGTGAGGGACAGCTGAAGGAATTGAAGATTGTTCTATGAGGAAAGCTGTGAGAGCCAGCTACAGTCGTTTATCCGGGACCTCTGCAAAAGACCTCGTCTGTACTCTCTGCGAGGACTTGATTGGCACTTTGGGCCGATCCGCAACGGATGAGATAATACACAGACTGACGAAAGAGAATGAATCTACGAGAGACGAAAGAGTTGACTCCATTCACGCGAATGCGGCAAGCATTGTACCGGGCGAGCACATGTAATCTTATTTCTAACCTATATAGGCCGTACCCCTTGGTCGGTTGGATTGGACAGAAGGATACCAAGACGCCGGGCCCCTTGTCACAGATCGACAATCCCCTGTCATGTTCTTGGAGGGACCAAATATTCCCGACAGCTGTTCACTTGGCTGGGTGGCTGCCAAAGATCTCCTGGATTTTGATGGGCTACCAGGATCCCTCATCCCACACTACGACGCCGTGTGCGCATTTATCCGGGAGCGAGCAAGTCTCAGGCGCGGACCTGATGTCTCCAGGGGATGAACAAGGAGCAACTTCTGTCATGGAGCCCTACGAACTCCGCCAGCGGTTCAAAGTCAGGGAGGCCAACCACTTGTCGCCTGCCACCTTTCAACCCTAAGGAGAGGATCCCAGCCTCACTACCTACCATCCGTGGTCTGATTGAAGAGACATCAAGCTCGCCACGCAGATCCACGAACCCCGTAGGCCATGTCATTCAGATGGCTGCGGAGTGGAGGGCAGTCAGTACCTTCTTGCTGAGTACTCTGTGATGGGCTTTCTTGTCATTTTTGCGGGGTCATAGTGATAGATTTCCATCTTCCTTCCATTGACCTCAGGGAGTGGCTGAAATGATGGTTGCGCTGGAAGAGCGGGAAGAAGCACACACCAACTGTTCCCCTGGCTCCTCGCGATGCCATTCCGATATCTGCTTCGCGGCCCTCTTCGAAAAGATGTGACACCGGTACACCAGGGCGAGTCTGTCGATGGATCAGAGCGGGAAACCCAACCCAGGCAAAGGCCAGCTTAGGATGACTTGCTCTGCATTTCTGAAGAGGATGCCGATCCTGAAGACTTCCACTGGCCGTGCCCACCACTTCCGGCCTCGTGTGAGGTGGTGCGTCGAAAGCCCTCCCGCGGCGTTTTTCCCCACCCTGCCCCCAGGGCGTCACCACCACCCCGCGGCGGGAGACCAAGTAGCCTTCCTACTACCCCCCCTGCGGCACCTTTTGGTGCAACGCCCTTGTTGTTCTCCTCCAACCACTGCATCTGCTGCCCATGCCACTGCGT
>JABFFE010000540.1:0-25950 GCA_013623625.1 Fusarium setosum | reverse complement strand
CGCGGATGCCAGGGGGATGGAAAAGTCGAATTCGGAGAGGAGGGGACGGGGGAAGTAGGGGTATTGGTCACCGCCCTTGAGGATGATGCAGTGGAACTTGTTGTCTGCCACGGCGATGGGGAAGTACGTCTCGTGCTTGCGGCCAGATGCTAGGCGGGCGAGGAGTTTGGTGTCTAAGAGAGGAACCCAGCATGCTCTTGAGGGTTTTCGCCAGTGGAGTAGGGTCAGAAGAGTTCCAGTTGAATCGTAAATGCAAGGATCCTAATTAAACTGGTTAGTTGACTTCGTCCAAATCATAAACACTGAGCGGTGAAACCTACTCCATTGTCTGAGAAGAACACGCTCTTGAGGGTAGCACCCTCGGGAAGAGCTACTGTATCCTCATTCTGACAAATCTCATCACGCTTGACGTTCTCGATCGTGTACAAGAGGCGCGTATTTCCGTCGGCGCCCATGGGTCCGTTGCTCATGGTTAAAACATAGTCCCTCCAGCTTGCGCACGTCACCATGGGCGTGCTCTTGGGGCGATATACACGATACGGCACGCCAAAGAGCGTAAAGACGCGGACATAGTTGGCGCTTGTTGTGACAGTAATGAAGGACTCGCTGAGGGACATTGCCGTCACTGCTTCGCCATGGGGCAGCTCGGTGCGCCAGTCTGTTCTTTGAGTCCACGTCTCGTGCGGTCGGTAAAATATTGTCGCGGGGGCGTTGTCCTTGGGTGGACAGGAGAAGAGAGTGCCGTGCTCGGTTAGGCACGCCTTGTCGTAGAGGAACGTGTCGGTGAAGTGGAAGTCTCGGTGGAATTCGTGGTCATAAAACTCGACCGTGACGGTGTGGTGGGAGTCTTGGTCGACGGTCCAGACAAAGCCGATGAGGTTGAGACAGAGATACTTGCGATTTCCTCGCCAAGGGGTGGCACCTGGTTGAAAAGCCTCATGATATTGCGGCTCGAGGAGATGACGGCGCTTATTTGGGACGCCAATGGCTTCATCGTCGTCTCGGCCTCGCTTGTGACCTCCTCCCGCAGTGTATCCAGCACCATCGTCATCGACTACAAAGTCGTCATCGTATCCGTCCGGACCATCGAGGAACGAGTCCAAGCTCCCTAAAGAATCTCGCCTAGGCCGGGAAGGAAGCCCTTGTTGCTTCTGGCCATTGACAGGAGGCGGCCGTCGGTGTCCAGAAGTCTCGGCTAGAGGGTCGTGGATGAAGGGCGCAGGCTGTGTATCCAGCTTCAACAGAGGCGAAAACTGATCTGTCAAGAACTCGGGGTAGATGTAGACCTCTCCATCCGTGGTGGTAAAGGAGAGAATATTCTTGGTCGGGTGCCATGCGAGGTCAATGACGTTGGAGTAGTCGTATCGCGCGATGACGCCCTGCGTCTTGGTCTCCCAGATCAAGACCTTTCCGTCCTTGCTCGCTGAGGCAAGCATGGCGCCATTAGGCGACCATACGAGCGCGGTGATGTCGCCCAAATGCCCGTTTGCAAATGTCCGTTGCTTCTCCCAGTCGTTCTTGGAGATGATCTGGATATCCTTCACTGGGGTCGGTACGGCAAACGCCCGACCATCTGGATGCCAGGCTACCCGCGTCGAAACCTCGCTCTCTGCATCCACCGCAGCAATGACACCGTCCACCTTTCGGATCAGCTCAGGTTCCTCAGCCGTCAGAGAGTACACGTAGACGATGCCATCCGTGCCCGACAGCGCAATCAGCCGTCCATTGGGATCAAAGCTAACGTGTCGCACAGCCCGGCCATGCTCGCGCAGGTGCTTGACCTGTGTAATATCCTGCGTGTTCACAACCTTGACACTGAGCTCATCGCTGGCAACGGCGCACCATTGCTGGTCAGCAGACAGGGCGACATCGCGGATCGGCAGTGACGTGCGAACGAGGAAGCGCTCAAAGGAGCCTGTGTCGAGGGAGTAGAGGCTGACGGTGCCGTCCTCGGAGCCGACGACGAAGAAACGGTCGCCCGCGGCGACGGCTACGTTTTGCTCCTGGCAATCATCGATATTGGTGGGCTCTCCGTCCGAGCCTGTCCTGTAGAGGCGGATGGTGTTGTTGGAGCCAACCGTGACGAGACGGGTGCCATCGGGGGTATATGCGCAGCGAGTGGTTCCTTGGGTATGGGCGGGACGAGGGCGTGGTTTGGGGGCAATTGTCGAATCCATCGTCGTCGTCGTAGTAGTGATCTCAGTCGACGTCGGCTCACAATTTGAAGAGCATTGAAGATGTTGTGTTCTTGGTTGGAAAGGGTGATGAACAGCGATAGTTGGTGTGGGACGCCTTTTGGTGCTACATTTCTAGGGAGACGCGTCTGAGCGCGTCGCAATTAAAGTCGCGAATGGACCCCGCGATTAGTTGCACGTTACAGGGAAGCTCCACAAAAATTCAACTGCTCCAGTCGTTACTAAGACTGCCTAGAGCTCCAACAGCTTCGCCGCCTAATCTGCAGACCGAGGTCTTGAAAATATTGTGAGGAAGGAATCAGGCAACGAGATTACTCTGTTTTCCTTTGCCGTTATAACTGATACCTCCCCGATAATCTCCTGATCTCATACACAAAAATAAAACTTTCATCCTCGCAGCCATGCAGTCTGCAGACCCTGACCACTTTTTTGAAACAAAGTATGAACATATCTACACCGAACCTCTCATTGATCTGACAACTTACAAGACTCATAGTGCCTCGCAAGCCCAGCGTCAGCGCAAGGCTGCCAAGGCAGGCAACAAAAATGGCGACCCTCTGGTCATGAAGTCCAAGATCCTCGCTGCCATCCCAGACCCCGCCTTACCTCTCACCTCCATCTTTATCGCAGAGTCCGCCGGGTTCGTTCGTCGTATTAATCTCGAGGTACAGTCCCGGAAGTGAAACCCATACTTCTAAACCTCCTGTTCAGAGTGAACCCTCTTTAACAAACCCCTAGACTTCTGAGCCGAAAACTACATATCGTGGCCCCAGAGCCCCTGTCACCTGTCTGGCGACAGGAGGCCAGGATGGCAAGACAGTCTTTGCAGGATCGTGGGACAAGGACATCTGGTCATGGGACATCGAAACCTCCAAGCCTGGCCGCAGGTTCAGCGGCCATACCGACTTCGTAAAGGCCGTCGCCTGTGTCACCGTCACCGGCAAGCCTCTGCTTCTCAGTGGAGGCGCCGACAAGAAGATCATCGTCTGGGATGTCGAAACAGGCCGACGGCTACACACCCTGCAAGATCCCACAACCACAATGCTTGCTGTTCAGCACCTTGCTATCGACCCTGTTCTTAGCACCGTTGATACCGCCATCTTTGCGAGTGCAAGCAGCGACCCCCATATTCGATATTGGAAAATCACCCTGGGCGGCTACGAACAGTTACCCGAATCCTTCTACCAACACCCTGACGGCGAGAGACGTACTATTCAAGAACACGAGACCAGTGTTTATCGACTTGTTTACGACGATACGAGCGAAGACGCAGATCTTTGGACTGCCAGCGCCGACGGATCCGCTAAATGTTTGGCTCGTTCAAGGAACTTTGTCGCCGAGGACTCTTTTGCCCATGGAGATTACGTGCGTGCTGTTCTCGTGACGGACCAATGGGTCATAACAGCCGGGCGCGATGAAGATGTCAAGGTCTGGGACCGCTCATCCGGCAAGCTATACTGTACACTCGTCGGTCATTATGAGGAGATCACCGACTTGGTCATGTTGCGGGACTCGGAGGGAATCCCTCGGAAAGTCTGCAGTGTTGGTATCGATGGCACCATCCGTACATGGCCACTCGTCAAGTCGGAGCTTGACGAAGTCGTCGTCAAGATACAGAAAGCGTCTGAGCCTGAAAAGGAGGAGGAGAAGAAGGGCGACAGTATGCTGACTGCCGAGGAAGAAGCTGAGCTGGCAGAGCTCATGGATGACTAGAGCCTCCCCAACAGATCAACCAACAGCCTAAACCAAAGAAAATGCCTCCTCGGCCAACCCGAGACCGCATCCATCCCCTGTTTCCGTAGCTCGTCGTTTCCACCAACCCCTGTGCTTTCTCGTCTAGGAAAATCTCGTTCATGTACCACACAAGTTCAGCTCGACCCTGTGCACGGCAAACTCATCTTCTTGCATCGTATCACTTACTGCCCGCCTCACATTGCGCCACGGGAGCACGCAGCTGTGAAACATGTCTCGGGTCCCCTGAGAAGTGCCCACTCTTCCAGAGAGACGGGAATTGGGCTGGCAAATTGAACCGGGTGGCCGTTGTCCATGCTTTCTCCTTTCTCTACATCGTGTTTTCCACGAGCTCGTTGTCTTCACGCTCTGGTGCTCAATCATCACGAGCCTCGACGCCGATCTCCACTTGGAAACGACTGTTCTCCCCTCGAAAAAGCTTTTCATCATCCCGTCTCGCGTCAGTCCGTGATTCTTCGGAAGCTAATCCTGAAGACCTGGCCAACAGCAAAAGAAACAACGCGGACCCCAGATGCTCAGCCCTAGACGGGCGATTAGAGCAAGGGTTTGATTGGAGCGTGGGGGCTATCACAAGTGACAGAGGCAATGATCGCCAATAGGACAGCCTCTGTCACATTCTGCTCTGCCTGCGTTTGGTTTGATGCCCAGTGCGGAGTGAGTATAGACGGCTCGCGGAACAATTTTGCTTTTTGCTTTTTGTTGATGCGTCGCCCTGAGACTTGAGGTTACCAGGGTTTTCCGCGGGACCGTCAGAATCTGTCAACAAGAATGAGGCCTAAAGGTAGGATTGCTTTTCCTGCAAGATGCTCGTGATGGGGTCGGACCTCGTATGCCCTCCGATGCTGCTATTGAATTCCGAAAGTTGCTATACCTGCACCAAGTTGTGCAACTATTGCAGCCTGCCGAGGTGGTGTCGGAGTTTGGGCTCAGTTCAACCATGCAGAGCTCCTGAACGTTGCACAGCAATCAAATAGCGCCCGCCATATTTCTCCGGCATAGCCTAGATCATGCATGGGACTTTCTCTGCTGAGATAAACGACTGTTCGTTTGACTGATTTTTGCTGGGCTCAATACGATCATCGTCGCCCTGCCGTCTGTCAATAAAGTTTGTTTGACGTAGCATTCATCTTCTCTTGTTGTCTCCAATGCTACGCTGTCATCTCAGCTCGCCTATCGGATGGGGATTCTGCCAGATGCACAGATGCACCGCGCACCCAAGTCATCGGGTCTGGGTCGGCGTATCCCAAGCCCTGTTCCCTGTCAGCTCCAATGATCAGCTGGAGGATCCCAGTTAAGATTGGGGGTTTAATGTCCGTAGCCGTCTCTTCGTTTCTTGATGATTGTCTCGTTTCTGCAGATAGACTCTTCTGGCAAACCATTAGGCTTACTGTGTAGGGGATAAGGTTTATGACACCATGTCGGCTTTTGGCAGTACGTATGCCGTGGACTACCAAATGACCTTGGTCATATGAGTCAAGGAAGAGTTGTTTTGATACCAGAGGCGATCCCGTGGACACGCTGCTAAATCGATCTGGAGAGCTCTGTAGGCGATCAGTAATCCGGTTGCCTAGGCTGTCCAACCCCTGGAAGCCGATTTGCAACCGAAATCAACTTGCTAAGAAGGCAAGGCGGCCAGTGAAAACGTAGGTCGGCCGACAAAGTTTGGCCCGACTTGGTAGTACGAGACTTCAAAACTTGGTCCTCCGTTCATTGTGATGTTGTGGATTCAACTGCATCACCGATACAGCATGGGTTCGCAGCTGCTGACTTGTGCAGAGAACCAGGACGCAGCCAGCCGCGTCTCAGAGTTAGTTCATATTTATCAATGTTCTGCCTAAGAATTCTTCAAATTTCGGCGGCCTGTGTCAAACGCCTCGAAACACTCCGGTGTCGCAAGAGCACACAAGACACTGGCCCATCCGGGGTGACGATCGTCCTTGTGGGATTTAGCCGCGGACTATGATGAAGGCCATGCCTGAATCCTCGAGCAGTGGAGACAGCCTTTTGCCGGTGGACGGAGTGTTCAACAAGAAGATCCTGGTCCTTGGGTTTAGCCTAGCTCCGTCGATTCTTTTCCTCGCAGCAGGGGTCCCGAGGCGCTAGCAACCATTGACAAGTGGGGGAAAAGACAGCTGCGCTGAGCGAGGTCTTGGAATAACCTCCCGTATGAAACGCAGCCAAGGTTGCACGCGAGACAATTCGAGACGGATTCACCAGCTGCCACGAGGGCTGGAAGCCCTGGCTCAGCAGGTCTCACAGCCACTTCGAGGCAAACTCTTCAACGTTGGTTTTGACAACGATGGCCATGTTGGCGGCGCCAAGAACGCACATCGATAGCAAGCCCCCGCGTCCGAAGTCGAATCGGCCCCGTTTTGAATGCTGATCGGCATTGAAGCCCGGGGTTACCGTCATCAGTTGAGCGCTATGCCGGCGACATGACAGTTTGGGATTTGGGGCCGAAATAGAAACAAGGCCATGGGAAAGCTTCAAATCGAGCGCTTGCCGTGACGTGGTGAGGCGAGGATGATTGGCCACAAGTGAGGCCGATTCAGCTGCCGCGATTCCCTCTTCCAAACTGGGCGTTTGCACTTGGCGCATCGATAGGGGTAGTGGAGATGTCACCACAAGCCGTCGTGTGCTTTCTTTTTTCGTTTTTAGCTTAACATTGAATTGAGGCCCCCTGAGTTATTTGGGAAGAATGGCAAACATGGTATTGCATCCTAATTACGGTGCAACAACCAACACCAGCTGCAGGGCCTCCAGGTGGCAATTTCCAGACCCTGTACCGTGCATTGCGTATAGCTGCATTCGAGAACAATCAACTTGCCGAACACCATCGGGCCATTTGCGACTGAGGGAGCAACCGGCTGGTGTCTCGATATGACGAGGCGTGGATAAGGTGGTCCAGACTCGGGGACCGCACGGAGCAGCTTGGTGTACGAGCAGAGAGTACTTCAATGTGCGACGAAGCCGTTTCTGACTTCCTTGTTTCCTGTTTGTATTTTGATACTGTTGTTGAGTCCATATTTGGATCCGTCATATGTGAATGAAATCGGTGATCGAGGTCGACCATGGAGTTATCAAGGAAGGGCTTTGGCCGTATAAACCACCTATGTCACCGTCACTGTCTGTCTTTCCAAGTCGAACTCGTGTCAATAATGCAACGGTGCATGCCTGGTACTAGGAGCTAGCATCGTGGAGAAATGGCTCACCCTCATCTGTCCAAAGCCGCCCCGCTCAACCCTGTCCTGAATCTTGGACCGCGGATACGTCCTGGGCACAGAACCCCTGCGTTGTGGAACTGAGCCGTGGGTTGCATCTTGGGTGTTCTCATCAATCTTGTGGACGGTGCAAACAGCCTCTGTGCCCAGGCCCCATGCAAGACCCTGGCTGGCTATCCACTGCAATCGGAGTTTGGTGTTCTCATTGCTCGCTTGCTTGAGGTGCTCGTTGCAAGGCGCTCGCAGTGTCCACAGTGTCCTGCCGGTGTCCGATGGCCAGCTCCTTGCCACGGGCCATTCAGCCAGCCCAGATATTAGCCCAACAGGCTGGGATGTTGGAGCCTGTGCTGCTGCATGCCGGCATTGGATGGCCTCTGCCCCTGGGGCCGCAGGGGAAGCCAAAAAGCAACTCCGCAGCAATTAACTGGTTGGCTGTGGGATCTCCACGGCCAATGCCGCCATGCCTCCGTTCGTCAAGGCCGTGGAGACGCAACAGATTCTGGGAGAAAGTCCCTAGAGTGGCTTGCGTCTTGCTGCAGTAGCCCGTTTGTTGCAGGGTTTGGCAATGCCTGCGTTGAGAGCCTGGCACGCCTCGACGTTGGCGTCCAATGTAGGAGAGAAGGGAGTAAACGCCTGAGTGGGAACAGCCCGGCACTGGCAGATCTCCCAGACTTCCAGGTTCTTGCCGTCTTATACTACATGTACCTATCAGGGCGCACCTTCCAGTCGTCTTCTTTCCCATACCTCATCGATGACACCTGCCTCGCAGCTGCCTCGAGTTTTCGTTCTTTCCTCCTCTCCCTCTTCCTCTTGCCTCTTCTCCACCTTGGCCTCGGCGACCTTGAATTCCATTCTACACCTTCCTGACCTTTGCATCACCAACTTGTTTCACACTCCCTCTTTACCTCGCGTGTACCTAGCCTGTGAGTTATCCCTCGACCATTCCGATCTCTTCAGTTCTGATCACCCATTCAGCGTTTCTTATAGGCCGTGAGGATGCTTCATGCCTGAAGCTTCTTGGTTGCGCTCCCTTTCTTCGCCCTTGGCATCGCCCCCAGCATTCCTTCGGATACAATCCCTTACTTTACTTCTATTTCGCATATTTTCTGCTTTATTTTCTATCACAAGATCGTCCGGGACAGTGGCGTCTTATCCACCATGGCCGCCGCTAAGCAACTCCTTGGGAGCATCGTCGCATTTGAAGGTCATGTCGAGACTATATCAACGCAACTGAGACTGCTTCCGACGTCACCTCAGATTCTCATTCTGCCAAATATTCAGAGTTATGTCTCGAATGATGAAATGGGAGACGTATTCGACGCTCGCGTCTATGTCAAGAGCATACACAATGCCGTTGCTACTCGACATGAAGTTGCTCAAACTTTCCTGCAAGGATCAACACCAAGCAGCAAGCGACTCGTCTTCATGAACGGCGGGACTCCGGGCGCGCAAGCTCATTGCATCAAGATCATCACGGAACGTGAAACCGATGGTGACTACAACCGTGCCGAGTCCATCTTCAACCACCTCGTCAAGGAAGGGGTCGCTGGTTTGGAAAATCCAGCTAGAGACTGGAAAAGACGAAACACATTTGAGTATTTTGGCGAGAAGGAATCTGACGAGGAACTCGAGGACCCCATAACACGGGCGATGCGAGCCGCCGATGCCTTGGATCGCCAGACAGCCAGCCTTCAGCCCCCCAACGAACTTGATCTGACCACTGCGGCACGTCCTCGAAGCAACAGTCTGCCGCTATATGGATATACCGATAACTTCGGAGATGCGGCGCCGTTCTTCGTGTTTGGAGCCCGGGACCAGGACGAGACCGAGAGTGTGATTGACGATGTCGTAGACGAGGCCTACTCGCGTCGGGCTTCCATGTTTGCCATCACACACTACGACAAGCCAGAGGATGCCGTTTATCCCGGATTCGCCAACTTGCAACCTCCTTCTCCCAAAAGCTCGTTCCCTCGATCCCCTAGCTGCATTGGGGAATCATACGGTCCGCTGGCCGTCCCGTCACCCCTCGGCCCAGAGGTCTTTACCCCAAGGTCCGACGTGTTTAGCATCCGTTCCACAGATAATGTCGTGTATGGGGAGGCTTCTTTGTTGGACATGCGACTCTCGGGCCGCAGAGCTACGCTGACACGAGTCAAATCCTTGGATCGAATCTACCCCGCCACTCCCAAGTATCGGGACCTCTGTATTCCTCCGGACTCGGTAGAGCTTGCACGATATTCTGAGCGTGACATGGAACAAGAGGCGCCTTCCGAAGCTCGCCGACATTCTTGCATGGTCATCACAAGTGCTAAGGACTCCCGACCAAGCAGACTCAGCTATATCGAGGGGCCGAGGACTATCGTGGTTCGGTCTAACCGCCCAACTGTCAAGGTCTCTCCGGTTCCCTCGGAAAAGAAGCGCAAGCCTGCAAGAGCATCCTATGTTGATCGAGGTACAGATGCTGAAGAGATCCCAGAGCCGGAAGAGCCCTTCACACCAGTACTTCCCTTCTCGGAAGACCTTGTCGTACACTTCAAGGATGAAGTACCTGATGCTCTTTTCGACTCCATCATAGGTGAATTCAAGACTGGTCATTATCCCATCTTGCCCCATGTCTCATCCCCTTTTGAGGCCGAGGTGGCAAGCGCTTCGGTCCCAGGAACACCCGAGTCTCAGTCAATTAAGGATCTGGACTGCCTAGATGACGGATATGAGGAGCCTGCTGTTGTCACTCGAAGCAGTTACACGGACGAATATGACCCATTCGCCTACGTGCAACCTACATGGCCTCAGACAAAACCACTGCAAAAGGTGCCCAAATTGCAAGTTCAACGACCACCGACACCTGCACAAACACCTCCACCCCTGGTTTCAGACCTGGAAGACAAGTTTCACGAGTTCAACATCAGCAGCCAACAAACAGCTGTTGCCATTCAGAATTCGCTTCGCTCCGTTCTTAAGGACCACTTCCCGCCGGAGACTCAAGGCTACCGGCAGTTCCAGTTCCCACTTCTTCCTGAACTCGAGGGTCTTTGGAGGCCAATCTTCCGAGAAACGGATACTGACGGTACCCGTGAGACTAGCCGTCGAGTGGATCAGATCCTGGCCATTGGAGCTCAACGTGGAGTGAAGAGGGACTACGTTTCTGCCATTGCAGGGCAGCTGGATAAGTTGGGTACAAAGTCGAATGGCATGAGCCGGAGCGGCAGGCTGGATTTCAGGTATGTCATCGGGCCCCAGAGCATAGATTGTCCTAGACTCACAACCATTAGGTACCTCCTCGCCAATGCCATGCAAGCATACACGGCCCAACCCCTGACCAGCCAGACGCATGACAACCCTTTTGCAAATTCCTATCTGCTCGCCACCCTAATCATTCCCCATCTCGAGACCTACCTGGCCTTGCACTCAGAAGTCAGGTACCTGCTTCTCGAATACCCCCCGGAGCATCTCCCTACTATGCTGGCCCTTCAGAAGCTAGTTGGCGTGGACATGATGAAGGTCGCACAGATTGTTGATGCCAACAGCAAGGACATGCCATTCACTCACTTGCGGGGGACAACGCCCATTAACGGCCCGGAACAAGGACCCGTCGGCCGTTTTGGGACGTCTCTCTCGCCAACTTCAGGGCCTTGCTATGACGTGACAGTCTCCAAGGCCAATTTTCTTTTAACATCGACCGCAAGCGAAGCGGAAATCACGACATTCATTTCTACTGTCTTGAAAATTCTCTCTGACACCTCATCTTTCTATATCCCTGAGGAACCCCCGAAGAAGCCATCCCCCAAGAAGTCAAAGCCGCCTTCCCTTACGGGAACCTTCTCGCCCTTTCCCCGCGTGCCATCAGGACCTCAGAGTCCACCGATGTCGCCGGCCCTTGCAGGCAGATTTGGCGCAGGGCTTCCAGGGTCATCTGCCATCTCAAGCCGGGCCCCTTCCATTGCCGAGACTGTCAAGACGGCAAAATCGGCAAAGAGCAAGCTCAGCAGGGCCAAGTCGAAGCAAAAGCCTTCAGCGGCAGATGCTCAGTCGATTCTCACGACGTATCTTGACGATAGCGACTGGGATCAGGAAGACCGACGAATCATGCCTATTCTATCAAAGAAGCCGGATATGCACAAAGGGAACAGTCGGAAGGCGCTGAAGTTCCTCGGACTGGCATAATAAGTCCTAGCCGCATGGCTAGGCCCGGTCTGTGAGGCCGTTATGATGGAATGATACTGCCCAATCGTGGCATTTCCTTTTTTGTTACTGTTGTTGGTTGTGATGAAGGTTCTATAATACCCTGGGACGATTTAAGGAAGGACAAAGGCAATCATTCGCTGTGAATCAAAGTAATCTTAGTTACTAATTTCACTACTATCTTAGACGCACTACATAAGCTAGCTGTAGGCAATGAAGTAGATATATCTATTACGCCATGTCCAAAGTGATTAAGGAGTTAATAGCGAGTGTGGCAGAAGACGGAAGCGGACACGCAAGAGTGCTTTTACAGTAACAGGGTGAGATTGGCCAAACAGTCCAAGGACACAGGGTTCCATGTTCGCAGGACTGCCTAAGGATTGTCGAGTTTTGAGCCACGGGTGCGAGGCCCGTGGGTCTCATTGGTCAAGCATATCGAAATGGAAGCTCGCTTCCGTCTGGTCGTTCTCGAGCTGATGATAGGCCAGTCCTGGCTATGCGAGCCACAAGCAGTATGCCATGACCGATATCAGACTACTGCACTTTGAGCTGATGACATGCAGAGGAGCGCATTCGGTCAACAGCCTGGGACTGTTGGTGGGGGGTGTTGGCAAACAAGAATTCATCTGCCGTGCTAATAAAAGGACATGGGACTTGGATATCATGTTCGACAAGTGTCTCGTCGTTCTCGATCTAGTCTCGAGGTCCAGTTGGAAACCTAAACCGAAATGAGTGAGGAAGAGGATTTATCCCCCTCGTTTGTTAATCTCTCTCGAATCATTTTCCAGAGACATTTACACTCCAGTAGGGAAGAAGAGGTCAAAGGCCAGAGGTCTAGAAGAAGAGAATATTCCGCCTTTATTAAGAATACTCCATTCTCGCATACACTAAATCTCAGCAGAAGAAAAATGAAAAGCCAGACGAACCAGGATGAAAACGAGAAAAGAAACCACATGAAAACAATCGATACCAGAACCAATCAAAGGACCATAAAGCACCCACAATGCGCAACTTTCCCCCGTGGGCTCTCGATGACTGGAAGAAGGGTCTCAAGGCAGCAAAAAATGACAGACGGAGACGACGAGTGCGCAAGTTGAACGAACCGAGGGGCTCTTGATGGGAGGGTAGCGAAGCAGCTTCCGGTGAGGGTAAAAGACAAGAACCGACAAACGTCTCCCAATGTTCGGATTTCGCAAATAGAGAAAGACAAGAACATGGAGAGAAGAGAGAAATACAACTTGTGCACGCGCAAAAACCGCCAAGTCATCCGCTGTTGGAAAAAATCTGCCATCGTATGTGTCGTTTCCCCTAAGACTCCCGTCCTCACGCCGCTGTCTCCTCCCATTTCGTCATATTCCTCCCCCCCTTCCGTTAAAATCATCAAAGAGCCCGGTAGAGGCCCCAAGAAAAAAACAAAAAGTAACCATTCTTCCAAATGTCAAGGGGAGGACTGGGGGGAATGCCGTAAATTGCGGTGCGGGGATGAAGAGCGAGATCCAAGTGATCATGATTTGGTCTATGCGCAGAAATGGGAGAGAGCAAAGGGGAAAAGCAAACATCGTGATTGAACCCGTCCGATCATGTCCCTAGCATATTGCCCTTTGTCCCGGCCGTACTCCGTCATCCTGCTTCGCCTCAGAAAAAAGACAGCCTCGGTGCATTTAGCAGCAGCCGTTGTTGGACGAGTTGCCGACGCCCTGGCCCTGGCCAACTTGCACGCTGGGTTTGGTGTTGTTCGCCGTCGTGGTGCCCATACGCTCCTTGATCTGGCGGGCCATGGTCAGGAAAGCCTGCTCGACGTTGCTGGCGTTCTTGGCCGAGGTCTCGAGGAAGGGAATGCCCAAGCTGTCGGCGAATTCCTGTGCATCTTGGGTCAGTCATCCATGTCACCGCAGGCGCTTGTCGCAGCCGAGGGATTGGCGGGAGGTTTTTTTCGGTGACAGGGGCACTTGGGCGCTCAGGCGCAGAAAAAGTGCATGTGACCGCGACCTGCCAGGCTGCCATAGTGAGAAGAGGACAAACTTACCTTGGCTACGCTGTACTCGACAACCTTCTTGTCCGACATATCGCTCTTGTTGCCTACCAGCAGCTTGTTGACACCCTCGGTGGCGTATCGGTCAATCTCCTGGAGCCATTGCTTGACGTTGTTGAACGAGTCCATGTCGGTGACATCGTAGACGACGCAGATGCCGTGGGCGCCACGGTAGTAGGAAGAGGTGATGGTTCGGAATCGCTCCTGACCGGCAGTATCCCACTTGAGCGCAGGTTAGCAGGCGGGAAATAAGGTTGGGGTGCGCGCGATGGAAGCCACGTACAATCTGCAGCTTGACCGTCTTGCCGTCGAGCTCTATTGTTCGGATTTTCTGAGACAGGGGTTAGGCGATGCATGTCCTGGGGGGACAAGAGGGGTCGGGCGAGGATGACGCACAAAGTCAACACCGATAGTAGAGATGTAGGACTCGGTGTAGGTATCATCGGCAAATCGCAGGAGCAGGCAAGACTTTCCAACACCGGAATCTCCGATGAGGAGGAGCTTGAAGAGATAGTCGTATCTGGGCGGTGCACGTTAGAAAAATGTCATCTCGGGTCGCATCTCCATAGCTGGGAGGAGAATCGGAGCCAAGCAGGCGCGCGGGCGATGAAATGGGGGAGACTCTGGAGCGGCAGTCAGCATGGGGCGGTCGTCCCCGTCAGGAGGTTATCGCAAAGGAGGCGGAGAGTGGCGTACTACTCGGGGTTCATGTTGGCGGATGCTCTGGGCGTCGCGGCGAGACGAGATTCGGGTGCAGGACGACGATGGGGAGGCGAGATGGTGCGAGATGCGAGAGTCGAAAGCGATGGGGATGGGGTTTGGGGGATGATGGGGAAGAGATCAAGTTGGAGCGTCGGAGAAGCAGAGGCTCAAGTACGTCAGGGAAGACAAACGTAACGCCAGGCAACGCCAGCGCGGCACCAGCAGAGGGAGCAGTTCGGCGGTGGATGGATGGGCAGCTGACAGGTCACGTGAGATGCAGGACAAAGGACTGCTGCTGGCTTTGGGTCTGCTGCAGTGTGATTGAAAAAAGAGGCTGTGCAGAGACCAGATGAAGAAGTAAATTAAAATAAAGCTCGCGAACAGGGGGGAATCTTACGTACGGTGCTTATTTTGATTTTTATTCATTTTTGCATGCAAGTGGTTCAAGCCCCGTAACCAACACTCTTCACCTCAGTAGTCTGCTAGCAGAGTTTGTTGAAGATGCATATACAGGCTCTCAGTGCAGACATTGCCCCAGAACGAGTATGCACACTAGATTGCATGTGACGAAATAAAGACTGGCTGTTCGTGTATTCACGGATGCCGCTCATCATGCGGTCTGCTCTTTCATCAGTAGTCATTCACACCGCGCAAGTGACTTGTAGGTCACGGCATGGCTGGGACCCAGTATGATCTAACAACGACGTCTTATTCGCCTTTGCTGATGAAAGTCTTCAGCACGTTCCCCAACAACAGCCTCGCTCAAACACAGCGAGATGAGCGATAACACACAAAACCCCCTTATCGGTGGATCCCGTTTCATCTCCCCCCCTTGAAATAGATTCTCTTCCAGTGATTCCCCTGCTGGGAGACGACGTTCCATGGCTTGGGGTCCCGTCACAGCGGACACAAACGCTGGGCCCGCCCCGCCACATCCCGCCCTGTATCCGCTGTCAGCCGTGCCTCTGGCGGTGGAACCCCGATGGCCGGCCAATCAAGCTCTGCACAGAGCAACCGTGTACTTTTTCTGAGCAATCACTATGAAGCGGTACTTGTCGGCTGGCCTAGCCAACCCGGCTTTACCCATTTGCCCTTCTCTCAAAAAAAAGTTCCCCAAAGTGGGCTGGCTGGGCAATCCAAGCTACGGCCAACACCTTAACCTTCTATACCAAACGTATTTCTACAATCCTCTAACCAGTCAACCTTAGTTGAGCCTTTCTAGCCACAAATCCTACCTCGCCCTTGCCTCTGGCCTCATTCCTAAATCCATGAGGCTCTCCATACCGCTGCGCTGACCACCCAATGGCCGCGCCCATTCGCTCCGCTCTGAGCCGCTCCGGCCGGCCCTCTGCCGCTTCCATACGCTGTCTCTCCAACGCTGGCCCGGTCAAGGCCCAGGTCCAGCCCATCACCATTCGAGAGCCGGCTGCCCATCCTCCGCCATGCGATACGAGTATTCCGAAGAAGTCTGCAAGGCGGGGCGCCCTATCGAAGACATACTTTGATGCGACGGGCGTGCGTTGGGTTGGAGCTGGCGATGACGGACCAAAGGACCCGAACAAGGCCAAGCTCGGCAAGAGTACGTTACCTCGGGTCCATGATAGCAAATCTGTAAAGTCGAGACAACTCAAGGCTAACTTGAATCAGCATTGAGAATCCTACAAGAACGACTACCGACCCTCCTCCTCCATCCTCTCCCCCACGACCTCCTCGCGCCCAACATCTCACTCCACCTCTTCCCCTCCACACACCCGCATCTTCCCACAGTCTCGGGCCGCGTCGCATACAACGCCGCCCTCTGGACCTCCCCCATCGCTTGGAACCGCGTGCCCATCATTGGCAACGTCCGGATCGAGATCCTCGCCGAGCGCATGACCTCGGAGCCCCTCACCTTCCTGCCCCGCCGGCCCGGAGCCATCCCGGAGCAGCTCGTCGTCCGCTGGTGCGAGAAGCGCAAAGAGCCCCGCGACGGAGGGGGCGTAATCGCGCGTTCTCTACCGTTTAACCGCGGCGTGGATCCCGACAAGGCGTTCACGGGGCTGTTCGTCTTCGACTTTGACGCCGAGGGGAGGATCCTGAGCCACACGATCGAGCAGGCGCAGGCAGGCGGCGACTGGGAGGGCGGCGTCGGCGCAAAGGTCGTCGGTCTGACGGACTGGCTTCTCGGGGGCTGCAAGAACCCCAACGACACACCGATACCCATGTTTGAGCGACTGCGGAGGCGGCGGTCCATCTAGACCCCCCATCGTCGAGAGAAAGAAGAATGAGAAAAGGGTGGCGCTATAAGGCTGTTTTTATAAAAGGGCAGGGGGGGATCAAGAGAAGCGATGGGTATGATATCATACGAGAGGCGTTTCCGGTACAAAAATCTCCATTGCATGACCAGCTGTTTTAGGTTGAGTCTTTTCGGGATCTTGAGAGTCCAGGGGGACCGTGTACAACAGTGAGCAACAAGACTCCACACACACACACACACACACACACACGCATATTCAGACTATTATCCACAGCTTTGTACATTACTCACAGAAGTTGTTATTAATAGAGACTTATGAGCAATTGAATAACGAGGTCTGATGAAGGTGCTGTTTCTGACGCTTACTGAATCTATGTGCAAGTGGCTTTACGAACAACTGCTAGGTGTGAGTAGATTCTCACTTCCTCTGGAAGGGGATCTCAATAGTAGGGGATCACATATAATGGTGAAATTAGAATTGCATCACAGCTCTTGAGTGACCTTGTGCTCTATGAACACTAGTGACGATGTTGAGGTATTCCACATAATCCGAGTTCCCCCAAACCCGTGTAAGTGCAAGACTACGCTCGATAGCCCTACAAGACAGACGTCCGTGAGATGTCCGTGGGGCGTCTGTTCATATCTTCGACTGACCGAGGGAGCTCAAAGGCGCAATTATTCAAGATCTGCATGAATTGTCACGGTGGGTTTCTATAATTTGTTGGGACTTGGAGTCACGAATGTCACGAGTCCTTTACAAATCGACTTCGTCCTTGGCCCATTCTCTCTGCCTGATGAAAGGCGCATTGTAGAATCCAATACAAGTCCCCAATTGGCATACCTCCGCGGTAAACATCCACAAATGCAAGGTTTCAAGCGAGGCATTAATATAGCTTTGCAGAGCTTCGTAAATCCATGCTAGCTAACCACCTCCAAGCCATTCGTCTTTGGGCTTCTGGTTTCTCATACTGACTCTTCTGACAAGAGAGCCTTTCTTCCTTTTTCAACGGATAAAGGGCATTTCACAATATTCTGCCCAGTAACCGTCATTCTATCCCAGCCAGAGCACTCAGTGACCAGCCAGAACATTTAAAGCAACCTGCTTCAGGGCGGCCGCGGTGTGCAAATTTTGTAAATTTTGCAGTCACACGGGCCCCCTGCTATAGCACAATCTCGCCAAGATTCTCCCCCTCAAAGCCCTGCTTTGCTAATTTCTTCAGCCGCGCCTTCTCTCTCGCCTTGTCGGCCGCCTTCTTCTCCTCCGCGAGCTTCTTCACCACCTCCACCTCGGCAAGCTCAAATCCAGGCGGCGGCTCGTCGTCCTTATCGAGGTCGATTTCGCCGAGTAGAAGGACGTTCTCGCCACGGACAAGGAAGATGCCGTGTGCTATGTCTGCGTAAAGGCCAGATGACCTTTCGCTGCCGGACGATTCGGGTGTCGGTGCAAAGATGCGCTCGATCGTGGATTGGAGGACGAGGTTGGCTTGATCAGATGTTAGAAAACGCGATCGCTCGTCTCATGGCTTGCCCCCTTCGCGAAAGGGAGGGTGAGAATGTGCCTGCGGAGGAAACCCACCGAATTGATCCCAGCTTCTTAGCACACCGATAAGCTTTCTTCCATCGCGCAAAGCGACCATGAGCTTCTCTGCAGTTTCACCAGCCGTCAGCACACACGATCCCTCCCTTTCTCCCTCGTTTGCTTCTATCCCTCCACGAGCAGGACCACAAGCAAGAACGAACTGGTATCATGGCGAGATCGTACTATCGGTAAGGTCCAGAAGCTGCGCGGCAGTGGTAAACATCTGCGGTGGCAGCTGGGGTAGCTGTTGCGGGACGCCGCCGCGTCCCTGCGGAGGGGCATCGGAGATGGACAGGTTCTCCATTATATCATGAGGGTATTCGATGGGGGGTCGTGGTCAAAGGAGAGAGAGGTTTTTGCTGATCGGTACGGTACTTATAAATCCATGAATGTTGCTTTCCTAGAGAACATGGCGAAAATGGGGGCTGTGTCGTTGTCTGGAATGATGGGTTGCTGGTCTGTGTCGTTGATGCTTTGACGTTGACCTAAGGTATTGCGGATCGTTATCGATAAATCACGTGCAAGATCATGTGGCAACGTCACACTTTATTGAGTTGTTCCACCCCTTGTTGATGGTTTCATTTTTCTTTCTTGAGTGCGGGGCAGAATTGGGACAAAAGTCAATGGAGGGGGCGAATAAGGAGTGAGGGGCATGCTTAAACCATCTTGGCGGGGCAGAAAAAGGCTGTCAGGGAACAGGAGGAAAAAAAAACAAGCATTGGATGACAAGCCTTTGGCCGCAGGTTGCTAGCGGACGAGGTTGCAGCAGTGACCTCGCCTGTGCGTCATCATGTCATTTCGGGCGAATTTTTTTTTTTTTTTTTACTTTCTTTGTCATCTTCATTATTTGGGGGTTTCTTTCTCACTCAGAGGCATCAACAAAGCATCCCCATCCTCATGACTTGTTTGATGCAATTACAGTGAGATAGAAATCGCCAGGCTCTATTTCCAACTCTACCGCAGCAGGCGAGTTACCGGGGCTCTTCTCTCTTTCTAGCCGCAATGGATATCTGGTGCACCTTTACCCCCCTCCCTATGTGTCCTTGGGCCCAGACCCCCGTTGGAATAAAAGAAAAGAAAAAAAGCAACAAATCTGAGAGCAGCCAACCCTGATGTTATTTTTTTTCCCCTGGCCCTCTTCAAGAATCACAACAAGATGTCCCTCTCGTCTTGATGTATGCACCGTAATATGCCGCTCAGGTATACCGTCCCGCCTGAATTCTTGGTTTGTGTCGAAAGAATACTCTATCATAATCCAGCCGAAAACGCCTTTGGATGGATGCATGTTGTATCGTCTCTGTAATTAGAGAGCAGAAAAAAAGAGGAGATTGAGGAATGGCTCATCTCAGGGACTCGGTTCCGGGCCCTTCGAGATGAGCACGTATCCTTCCTCTCATGATGCTGAATCGTGCAGTCTGGTAGAACCAGTCCGCTCACTATCACCATTCGGGCGATGAACACCATTCCAGCATAGTCTTCGAGTCAAAGGGGCTAGTTGTCAACAAGTGAACCAACTATCCCCCAGGGATCAAAGGCAAATCATGAGAGGCTGGCTCGTGAGGCTATAGCCGGTTCATGGTAGACCGTTGCAAAGCCTCTTGGAGCTCTGGCCTTGATGACAAGGCTTCCCACGCCTGGGTAAAGGTGAACCACTGGCGTTCGCGCTTGTGGCTCTCGGGCCAGTCGTCGTACTCGCCAGTGACGGTGCCCTCAAAGAAGTGGTATCTTGACCGGTCTTTTGACGATTTGGGCGCACGCTTCTCATCGATGTCGCCCAGGTCGTAGTTGATCTGGACAGTGATGCCGGCCTCTTCCCAAGCCTCTCGCTCGGCGGCCTCCTGGCATGTCTCGTCCGATTCCCAACCACCCTTGGGAAGAACCCAGCCTTTTCGCCGGGTGGACTGGATCAACAGCACGTAGTTCTGATCGGGAGTGAGGGGTACGATGCCAGCGACGAGACGCTCACCCTTGGTGTTGTAGCCTATAAAAAAAAAAAGGAGAAAATGTTAGTCAATCTGAGCTGGAGGGGTTGAACGGGGGGGAATAATCATGGGATGGATTATGGCGGCAGCTATTGGGGAAGAGTCGCAGGCATAGGCGCAGCCACCAATTGGGTGCCAGGCGAAGCGAATTGGCTGGGGCTATTGGCGGCGCAAAGACAGACTTGAAGATGCAGCTCGGGGAAATTAAAAATGCAAAAAACAAAGGTGCCCAGGAGTAAACACATGGGATTGCGCATCCAACAAGGACTCACGTTGCTTGCTTCTACCAACTCGGGACTCCATTGATCGGCCACCGCCCGAGTCGCCAGAGGCAGAACTCGACATGTTAGTGGGCTGTCGTGGCGGCGGGAGTCGGGAATTGGGAGGAATTTCGGAGAGTTGCTGGTCGGACGAGGACGAAAGCACAAAGGCTCGCAGGTCTCGAGGAGCGGTAATGCGGACACGGAAGCTGGAGATCCACGGAGGTGACGGAACGGAACGGATGTTCACCCCTGGGTCGAGAGACAAGCTGCGACGGGCGGGCGGGCGGCTTTCAGAGCATCATTGTCGAACAGGGAGAGCTGGGCGAGGTCTGAGGAGAGCTGGAGGAGGAAGGTGAATGGACAGAGAATCGCCAGGGCCCGCGCCAGAAGGTGCTGGGTGCTTGGTTTTTTTGGTCGGGGAGAGCCCAGACGCTCCAAAGAGCTGGGCTGGCGATGTGATATACTGCGAGATGATGGAGGTGTGGGCGCGCGCACGCGCAAAACGTCCCAAGTTTAGCTCGAGGGGGGGGGCGGACGACTCGGCGGATCCTCTGGGCTGTCTCTGGCAGAATGCAGAAGACAAGACACAGACCGGAGAGGGGATGGGGTGTGTACCGGAAGCACTGGGCGCTGGGCGGACGGCCCTCTGAAGAAGCTAGCACCAGCGAGCCAGGAGGCGCAAAGAAAAAAAAATTGGGCAAAGCTGGACCCTCGTCTCTGCCTACGACGGAGTATGCGTAGTGCAGTTCAATGGTACCTTGTAGCTTGTACAGGAGGTAGGTAGCTTTCGCAGGTAGCTTGCTCGGTAGGGCGTGGTGGCACCCCGTGGCAGTGAGTCGCTGGCTGGGACGGTGTGGAACCGAGAGGGCTTTCGCTGGGTCAACCGATGCGAGGCAAACTTTGATGAGAAATGGGGATGCGAGAGGTCCCGTCCCCTTTTTGGTAGAATGTGCTGGCTGACTGATAGCTGACGGCGAGGATGACGGGGAAATAACTAGTAGAGAGCGAGGAACAGGAGGAGAAGGTGGAGGAGACGAGGCTTGTTAGAGCGAGTAATGTCTAAGCCAAAATAAAGATTCCGTGTTAGCTGGTGCTAGGGGTCGGCAGGTACCAGACAGAGGCTGCGTCCCAGGAACTCAATCGGAGGTCGATCCGGAGATATCGGCGAGTTGTTTTCCCCTGCTAAATGTCCCGGAGGCAACGCCGGAGAAGGGATGGCTGCAGCGAGAGGACAGCGTGTGTATAAGTAGTCGTGATGGTCGTCGTGATGCAGGCGAGGAGGCTCGTAGCTGAATCGAAGCTGAGGAGTGCAGGGTAAGCGATTCGCCAACAACCTGGTAGTGACAAGAACTTGAAGTACCTACCTTGCGCTCAAGGGCTTGTTATGCACGTAGTTCCAGGGCGTTGTTTCATTGACAAGACAAGCCGTGAAGGTAGAGGCACGTTCAAGGAGGAGAACAGGTAGGAGGAGGTAACGGAAGGGCCAATGGCAAGAAGCTGGCGTTCAACAGCAAGGAGAGCAAAGACAAGGTCAAGTTGCTCTGCAGTCTGGACAGCCGTTGCATGTCTCGTGCCATCCAACTAGGTATCAGACCAGGAGGGAGGCCACGATGGTGACAGAGCCAGTTGGCTTTATACTTAAGCTAATCCGGGTAGCTCGTTGACGGCCAACGGAGCATGGGACAGGCCGGCGGCCAGCACCTGTCCCGTAAAAAGCTTCATTTCCATTACGGCCCACGAGAGCAAAAGAGCAACTGCAAGGCGAGACAGGGCCAACCCGGGATGTACCACGGTGCTATACCATACCTTCTCGGTAAGGCAATGGGCGTGGAGGAGGATGTGGTAGACAAGCATGGGATGCGCATGGGGGGATGGGATGGGGAGAGTGCCATCATTGGAGAAGAGTTTTTTGGTGAGGCCACGCCCCCTTTTTCCTCCCTATCAGAGACGCCCCGAAACGAAGTCCCAAAAAAGAGTCTTAGATGAAAGATGCAAGATGATGGGACAAAAGAGGAGGGTGCATGGAGGAATCCCTACTCCGATACCGAGGGCTGCTGCAGGCACAAGACTAAGCTTTCCAAGACAGAAGGAAGACGAAGAGGAGGAACAGGAACGTGCAAAGAAAATCCCCTATTTCCTGTCAAGGCAAGCCAAGCTGGCCTAGGCTCTGCCCAAGACACATGGAACAGACACACAACAGTCTATCGCTGGGCCCGTGTCTCCGCCTGTCCCGCCCAGAACCCACGGCCTGGGGCTTGGGATGGAGAAGGGGCCTGGAGAGTTGGGCCATGACCATGACGGAGCGTGCGTTGTGTGGTGCCACTAGCAGAAAAAGAAGCTCCTCAGGCTGGCGTCGTAGTAAGAATGTGGCATGTGGCATGTGCAGCGGGATGGATGTGAGCATAAGGCACTGCGTAATGAGGCATTGAACGTGGCTAGAGGGGCCTCTTGTGACTTTTTTTTTTCCGAGTCTGACCAAGCTCAGTAGTAGAGTGGAATTGTATCATGATCGCGGGGTTCACAGAGCAAGATGAAGGAACGATGAACGGAAAAAAAAGGGTCAAGAAATAACAGCATCAACGTCCCCAACCCTCGGTCGTACAAGAATATCCCCCCCAAAAAAGGGAAGCAGACATGCATCATGGTCTGCAGTCTAGCAACGCCCAGTCGGCCAGCAGCCAGGCCCTTGGAGCATCTGGATCCCCTTTGCAACCACGTCTCGAGTCGGTATATCAGCACGCGGACGCAGGCTCACTCGCAGCGTGGGGTACCCATGGCATTGGCATCAACCACGTCGGGGATGGGGGCTGCGGCGTTTCACTTGCGGCGACTCCAAGTTTGGCCTCTTCTCGGTTCACATGCTGCCAATGATAGGTTCATCGTCGCCCACGGCCAGCTTCTGCGCTGTGCTACCTTACCCTGACGTACGATGCACGTAGGAGGAAGAGGAGGTGAGGGGGAGGGGCTAGAAGCACTGCACTACCTACACTACTGTGCTTGCATTACTCCGTCCGAGCATTGAATGAGGGCCATCGTTTTTGTTTTGCCTTGTTTGTTGGCTACGCCTTTTGGTCACTTGAAAAGCAAAGGATCCAATTGGATTCTGGGCATGTTTTCAAGTTCGATGACGACTCGTCCAAAGCATATCATACATAGCATTGTTGTCTTGTCCAAGGACGTCATGTCGTTTAACAAGTCGCCATTGGTGGTATTCACTGTATGCTAGCCGACTTAGCACCTCACTCGCTGCAGGTCCGTCTACTATTCCAACACCGGCCATCTTCCGTTCGCTCCATTCCCTCAACAATAACAGCCCTACTAAACCGATCAAACCAAGACCGCCCTTTCTTTATGCCAATCTCTCCTGCCGGTAATTCCATAGCGTGCTTAGTTCCGCAGGACCTCTCAACGTCCACTAGAGAGCACACGGTTCAAAGGCCCGAAGAAAAGCCCGCAAGTCGGACGACAAAGCCAAGGTGCGTGCCGTGACTTTTTTTTTTTTGTCTTTCGGCCAAAAACCAAAAGCATCGAATAGCCATGCAGAACGATGGAGCCTCCTCCCGAGGACGTATATCGGTTGTTTGTTCGTGGTCTGGGACCGTCCGTTTCGAGACTAGCAGGGCCCTGTATGTTTGTTTGCTTTTCCTCCCATTCGTCGCAGCCGGGAGCTGCTGCAGCGCACCTCATGCAAGGAATAGAAGAAATAGGCGGCCGTGGACGTCGAGGGATTGGCCACCGTCAGCCCAGGGCGATCGTGTTTCCTGCGTGTTCTCCAATCTCATCTCATTTCCCCCCCCGGGGCCCTGGACATCCAGCAGCAGCATGATGACAATTGACCAAAGCTGGTGACACAACCTTCTCAGCCTTGCCTAGAGAGTTCGCCCTGTGCTGGGAGTCGGGTCTCGTTCCTACTGGCGGTGTATTCAGCCCTTCACCGTCATTGTCACCCACCTCAAACTCTTTGTTCTGGGGAGCAGAAAAAAGAAAAGAAAAAAGCACAAGCGGCTTGAAACTAATCTGTCAACCCCCCTGCAAGCGACTTTTCTGCACACATTTCGGGAACCTCAGCGGTCGGATCCGTTGGGCTGGACCCTGGAGTAGCACCCTTCTTCCTCCACTCTATCGGAGAAGACCCGGCAGGGGCACCGAGACATTGATTGACATGGACGGCTTGTACATGTGTCTTAGTGGGAGAAGTTCATGACACGCCCACTGCTGTGTTAGGAGCGGTGTTGATCAAGGGCTGCTTTGTGGTACTTGCAGTATATAAGAATGACACTATTTTGGCCTGTTCGATCTCGAGTCTAGATGATGGCTGTAAATTACCATAAAGCTATATAACCTTATTAGAAGCAGCCAGTGCCGTCGCCAACTGTTGTGCGAACCTCAGGTACTGTACACGCTGGGCAGGCTCCCATGATGAGATCACTGTCACCCCGCAGTTGAAGAAAGAGGTGGGTGTTCGGCCGCAATCGCAGTTCCCAGGCCCAGTCCTAGTCCCGTCGCAGCTGCCTCGCCTTCCATACTGAGCCCAAGGTTGTTGATCTCTTCAACCTCGCGCGTCCCCAGCCCAATCTCCAATCTCCATCTTCTCCATCCCCGTCTCCTGGAACTCCTCCAAAAAATCCACCAGCGCCCACTTGTCGCCTTCCGGTTTTCCCTCTCGGTCACGTTTCCTGGTCCTTTGGTCGTTGTGCAGCACTTGCCAGCCGGGAGGAGTCTGCTGGCAATGCTCGCATCCCAGATCCTGGGTCGATCCGCGCGCAGTTTGCTCGCCTCAGAAGCCCTCGTTCAATCACGCCCTGGCCTGTCTTTGGGTTGTTGAACCCCTGCTCGGCTGCTCCCCTAGTCTAGTCGCCCAGATCGAAGCCGCTCGACTGTGGGCGACTCTGTCACACACGCACGCACACGATCACCGTCCATCGGCGCCATCCTTGGACATCATCCGCAGCCAACGGTCCCGTCGTCATCATTCGTGTGCAGCCCCAAACCAGTTCGGTTAACCTTCAACTCGCCCGCCGCCAGACACAACATCCCACGCTCACGCACCCTTCTATCCTTGAAACAAGGGGAATCAGCGGGCACGCGATCGCATCTCTCTCGTCACCCGGCGAAGCTCGACACCTCCCGCACGCCCCCTCCATCCAACAAGGCTCGGGAGTCCGCCCCTCCACCCGCGAGCCATCCCGCCGGACATAGGCGGTACCTCACGCACCGACTTGCCCGTCCTGGGTAGCCTCGCTCGTGGGTGACGTCCACGCTTTCAACTCGTCGTGGTCCGTGAGATAGACCCGGCGTCCCTCGCCGTCGACCGCCGTCGTCGTCCTTCCGTCTCCGGCAACCCATCGCCAGAGCACCTCTGCCTGGAGCCTTTTCAGCTACGCGGCTCCAGTCGTGCTGCCTCGAGGCCCACGATGGAACCCAGTGGCATGCGCATCCCTGAAGATGCGTCGTTGCGGTACGAGTATATTACGCCAATTGGTGAGTGCTTATTCCCTTGTCCTGCTCCAACCGTTTGCGCCCGTGGTGCAATGCCGGCTTGTCGTTGGCTGCCGGCGCCAGCGCTCGAGCTCCGCTGCGGCCGTTCCCCGTGGCGCCCCCGTCTTCCCCGTCCGGGCCAAGTCGCTCACGTTACTGCATTTCCACTTGCACACTTACAGCACATCCACTCCAATTTCCATCCCCAATTTAGGCTGGCGACGGCTTCGACCTCGGCCTCTGGGCAGTTGCCCAGAATCCCACGTCCCACAGTTCCACGATGCCAATGCTCTGGCGCATGTTGAATGTCACTGCCAACGTCAATGGC